>JAXLQG010000005.1:1252234-1502126 GCA_035928285.1 Vermiconidia calcicola
CGTCACCCACACTGGACTTGGAAAGATTCGCAATGAGAGGGGTGGGCACAACTTCGTGATTTCGGCTGCCAGTCTCGACTGCAGTGAGGGTACGCCAATCGGTGGGATTGAGGTATCGGAGTGACTTCGTATCGAGTTTCATCTTTCAAGAGTGGAACAGAGAACCGTCGAGCATTACTCGCAAGGCATCATACGTGGAGTGTTTGTCGACATGTGAAGTGCGCGGCTTGAAACAAAAATTGTCTGGTCGATCGGCAGCTTATCTAATCATGCAGATGACGTACTGTGATACGTCGACTTTCGACACACGTGACATCCCTTCCGCCTCGCTGCCGACACCTCACTCACCTCACTGCAACCCCTTTTCTCTCTGGAATTACCTTGAAAGAATTGACGAGCGTTCACCGTCACATCTTAGTTCTGCACTATGTTACTTATAAACACGAGGATCATTGATCGTGTGAGGACTGTCCTAGTTGTCCACCTTACGTAGGTAGGTCGCACGGGGAGAGCAGGTCCTCAAGCTTGTGCGCAATTTTCCTTGCTACGTGTCTACAGGATCCCGCCGCGGGAGTAAGAGGTGGAGGCGGCAGCCGTCCATCACTTAGAATGGATAGAGACACCTCTGTAAGTGCGAGTTGACACCATCCTTGCAATTTGCGTTCCCTCGAAATGTCAAGATCGTAAAAACCATTCCCTGAGGACACATGTTGATTGTCCAGAGTCAAGAAGCCAGCCGCTGCGTCTTCTGGGCCATGCTGCTGAGATGGCACAGTGTCTTTCGATGTCCGCATCTTCTCGTACGGGTTGTGTCCATGAAATAGCGAGCTACCCCCTTCCTTGAAGAACTTCGCCAAGTGGCAGGCATCAAAACCAGATGGCGCGAAGGCTTTTCTCAGTCTTGCCCATATTTTCGACGGCGAGCTCGATCTATGGACTTTGGTTGCCTCGAGTCATGTATATGGAGTGAGCAATGTGCCAACATCTTGCCCAGCACGAAGAAAACGCAGACAGCCCGTGTGTTGCAGTTTGAGCATGACAGAGCAACCGAATTCGAACCATCAAGACCGCGAATGGCCGCCGCTCGGTGAAGAACCCAGTGGAAAACAATGGTTGCTGATGCTGCCTCGTGTGTCACTGGCTGAGTTGCTGCCCAAGATGCTGTTTGTACCGTGGATCGGCACAATTGTTTGCATCAAACTATTGGTCACCTAGCCAGCACCGGTGGGTTTGCTCGTCCTTTGTATCTTTTGAGTTTGCAGAACAGTGGTGCTTGTTCGTTGTTAAAGTTACAGTTGTGAAAAATTTTCGCCGTCGTCGACTATATATCTTCCCTATGCCCACGTCTCTGAATGAAAAAACAGACTTCTTGCCCAAGCAGATCCACTCAGCACCAGTGTCGAGAAATTCTCTTTATTCACACACAGACTACCCTATATATTTCGGCACTTTACGTTCACCATCACCAAACTATTTACAAGACTCTTCCTCAATTGACATTAATTGAAGCCGGGAAACCTACAGACACAGAAGGCTTATGCTCTCGTAGAGAGCCGTCCACGCCGACAAACCTCGATATTTCCCTCAACAACCACACCCTCCAACTTCTACATATATCGAAACCCCTCCACGGCCTACAAGATGCCATCCTACTGGAACCGTGGCGGTCTGCTCTACTTCATGGACTCGACTCGTGGTCCGTGGTGCCAGAAATTTTCAGAAGGCCACCTCGACAGATGTCTGAGGGTGGAGCCTGAGCACCCCGACGGCGCTGTACATCGCATCTTCGCTAGATCCAACTTCAGCCGCCTAAGCCTCGATGCAGGCCTCAAGAAGCCCGTCCACGAATGGCTAGATCCGGAATGGACAATAAGCCAAACTTTCTACGACCGCATTCGACCTGCCCTGGTGCTAGCCACACGAATACTCGAGGAAAATGCGGAGTTCCTCGACAGGATTGTTTACGGCAAGATCGGCCACCGGGACGGGAAGTTAACTTACTTTCTCGAACACCAACTCACCAAAGAACAACATGTTTTCCCAGACGCCTTCGATTACCTATACAACTTTCAAATCTTCACCGGCCACTGCGAACCAGATGCCGTCGACAACTGGTACGCATTTATCAAAGCCGGACAATATCCCAAATTGGATTGGAAGCACATGGAGACACAAGCCGTCCAGATCAACAACAGATTTATAACCGCCTTTTGCGACTACAACTACGACACACTGGCGCCCAAGCTCAAAGAAAGACTTCTCGTCACGCTCGCTTTTACTCTCGTCCATGAGATGGTACATATTTGCGCCAACTATAAGAGGATCGAGCTCTTGAAAGACGGACGGCATGATCTGGTCGAAATGAAGAGCCGGAAATTATGGTTCCCAGAACCACTCCTGACTGCCGATGACGACCGGGGTGAACTCGGAGAAGCCTGGGAGCATTTATCTTTTGGGGGTATGGCGAATTTATTCACTGCGGGTAGCGAAGAGGAGGACACCATCCCTATGCTAAAGTCTACACATTTGGCATGTTCCCAACGTTCGACGGCCGCCGAGGGGCGGAAACCACCGACAACCAAAGAAATCGACGCGGCCTCCTTCCTTAACGACGAGTGCTGGCAGTTGTTCAGGATGCTGCGGAGTGGCGAGCTCGCATCGACATATAAATCCGTTAAAGGCACCCGAATGCTGGAGCAGATGGAAACGGCGGCCTTCATGGTGCAATTTAGACAAGTTGCGGGGCGTTATCCCTCACCAACCGAGATCAAGGAGCGCCGGAATCAGGAGGCCGTTAGAAGAAGTCTGGTAGCGGTCAGAAGGGAACTGTGTCCAGACGAGTCGTCGCCGGAGGACAAGCCCATCGACTACTCTGCGGCTTGGCTTGCTCTTGGTAACCAGGCGAACACAAGCCGCATGGCAAGTGGGCAGAGGGGTATGCAGGGCGGGAGACGGACATTCACCAGACGGTAGATGTGGTAGACGCTCCCTGAGGCCAGCTTCGACACTACCATTTCTCCGCCAGGTCAGCCTCAACGTAATCGACACATTCGACACGACGGTCACCGTATTTACATTCACCGGCTGGAACGGGCCACTGTCATCCCAACGGACGATACGGACGACAAAAGAGCAACATCGAAAATCACGAGACGGCAGGACGGAAAAGGAACCGGCGGCCGCAAGAAGGAACTATATACGGGTTTTTGGAGTCAGGAGCTATATGTTAGGAAGCATGCCTCGACGCAGGGCCTTTGGATTTCGGTCTTATCTACTTGCAAACTACTATTCTTGGGAAGGAGGAAACAATTGAGGAAAGGCAGATGCAAGGTCAATTTGTGATATACCACAGAACGGCGCTCGGGTAACCGATATGGCAGGATAGGAGCAGACAATGGGAGATATATTCCAGGTGGATTGTCTTCGGTACATGTACTATACGGAACAGAGGAGCAACGTTTGAATGGTGCATGATATCTATGTTTACCCAGCTCCCTTTAATTCTAGACGACAATCATTCTCTTTGTCAAGTAATTCTTCGTGTTGCCCCAGAGTGTGCGATTGTCTGCCACACGTCGGAGTGGTTCCCGTTTTAACACTTCTCTCGTTTTGCTCCGCGAACCAACTTCCTGCAAGACAGTTCGGTCGATTTGGCTCACTGTGGCATACTACACAAGAGCAAGGGCGAGGAAGAGTCGAGCCTGCCGCACTACGAGTATCGACGTCGCCGATCGCCATGGCACCTGCCTCGACGCGAGTTAAGGAGACTTGTCCCTCTGCGCTCAACGGCCTTCAGCCTTTCGACGACTTTTCAATTGAATACCGCCTGTAGGGATTATAGGACGCAGTTTCGATTTCACTCACTCTCTCTTATGCTTCGCTGCGCTGACGTTCTTTTCCGTATCCATCACTTCCATCATCATGATCCCGCAGTATCCTGACGAATCTCAACCCGAAGCTTCGCATCGTCCAGCACACGAAGCCAGCAAGCAGAGGTCCAACCCCCCTCGACCAACCGCACCGTCACGGCTTCCTTCAGACTACTCTACACAACCACCATCGTACCACACGGGTGCCCCTACTCCCAACGAGGAAGAAGACGAACGAACACTAGATCCTGGACCGAGCAACTGGATGAATAGTCGCGAACCCGAGCCTTCACAGTCACCATCAGAAGCCAAACCACCATCACCACGTTCTCCGAAAAAGCAAGCGTTACCATATACGCTGCATTTCACGTCCACGAAGTACACCAGTTCTCTCACTCCGCTGGCATCTTCCCAAGCCCTTTACACGGCCTCCTACAATCGTCCTCTCCTCAAGGTATCTTCCAGGCCAGACATAATCATCACTTTCGCCCCGAAAGACTACGAACTGGCAACTGTGGTCTTCCATACCTTCTCTTCTAAAATCAACCTTATCTTTAGCCTCGACAGGATTGTGTCATACAAACGCAAATTCGAGTCCTGTACGCTGGGTCGACTGGAATGGGCTGTGGACCATGCCAAGCGGAAGAAGGCGAGTATTCGGTGCTTGGACCAAGCAGGGAAACCCGTGTGTACATTTGAGGTGACGAACAAGTTCAAAAATGGCCGCCTCCAGATCTGGAAAGAAGATCTCAGTTGGGAGCAATTCGATGAGCTGGTTGTCAGCGGAATCGCAGAGGTCGAGATGTTGAGACGGAAACTCGACACGGCGACTGGTGTGATGAACGGGGTACCAGGAGCGGTTGCAGCGGGTTGTTGAGAGAGAGGTACGCTAGCTGGTGAATGGTTTGGCAGGCCCGCATGTGATGCTGAAAATCAAGGTACATTGCAATGCATAGTTGTTGGCATGACTGGGTACTCCTAGAGCTTGACATGCTAGTGAGCCGTTGAGAGACTTGTTGGGTGGGAAGCTTGCAACAGGAGAGAAACCAAAGGTACTAGGGGGGAATTAGAGGCAGCATTGTTCTGGTATTAATACTATACTGAATTCATTGAATATCCCCTTTGTCGACTACAGCCTTTTTCTCTGGTAGAGGAATGGTCTCATTTCTTGACAGCAGCTGCAGCAGGCACCTCCTCGTCCAACTTCAAGATATCTGGGAGTGGTCCGACGGGTGTGATGGAGAACTGATTGATCTGCTTGTGACTCTTTGTGTAGTGCTTCTTGATATGCTCGAACTGGGTGGTGTCGCCAAACGCGGGCACGTTCCAATACAAATTCCTCATCCATTTGTGCAGGTGGGGATAACCGGACCTGATATCCTTGATGTTGCACTTGAAATGCTGCACGTACACGGGGTCGAAGCGGATGATGGTCGTGTACAGGCGTACATCGGCCTCGGTGATCTTGTCGCCGAAGTAGAAGGGGCCCTTTGATTTCGCCAGCTCTTCCTCTGCGCGATCGAGACTTTTGAAGAGAGTGTGGACATTGGCCTCGTACGCTTCTTGGGTCGTGGCAAAGCCGGACTTGTACACGCCGTTGTTGATGTCGTCGTACGTCCAGGCGTTTGTGTCGTCGATTTGTTTCCGGAGATTCTCGGGGTATAAGTCGACATTGGGCGATTTGTAGGCGTCGGGCAGAAGGTCGTCGAATTCGGTGTATAGCATGCGGATGATTTCTGCGGACTCGTTGGATACGATGGTTTTGCGGGTCTTGTCCCAGAGAACGGGCACGGTGAAGCGGGCGGCGTAGTTGGTGTCAGCGGCGAAGTAGAGGTCGCGGAGGTGCGTGAAGTCAGGGTGTAAGGGGTCGGGCGTGGTGTTTTCGCCGGGGACGTCTTCGTCGGCCGTGGCGAAGCGCCAGCCTTGCAAGGGGTCGTGTTAGCTTAGGACAATGGGCGATTGCGCTGGGGATGAAGAATGTGGTTTACCTTTCTCGGCCATGTGCCAATGAACGCTGGTGAAGCCGATGATGTTCTCCAACCCTTTGAGTTTGCGGACGATCAGGACGCGGTGAGCTATGGATTTCCCCCAGGTCGTCAGCATAGAAACTCAATGGGATTGAGATAGACTGGAAAGCAAGGTCAAATACATACCCCATGGGCAAGCATAGCTCACATAGCAATGATAGCGTCCCTTCTCGGCTGGGAATTCGGAATTGGGATCTTTAGAGATGAAATTTCGAAAGGCAGACTGTTGGCGCTTGAACTCGCCCGTCTTGTCGTCTGGCTTGACCCAGTCGGTGATGGTGGCTTTGTTATCCTGCGAGGAGTGTCAGGACCAATTCAGCCAGAGTGCACGACATTGACGGAAGAAGGAGAAGAACAAGGAGGGATTATAGACGGAAGAGAGATAGAGAGAGAGAAATGCTGCGTACCGACATTGTAGAGAAGCGGGCTGCTCTTGAAGTTGCTGGGGCGAAGATAGGTGTAATAGCAGAAGACTTGTTGAGGTGAGATACTTGCTGTCGGAGGCGAGTAAGGATATTTGACATGAAGCTTTGGAGATGGGTGAAGTGGTGGCAGCAGTATGGAATAGCTTTTATGTTGGCCGTCCGGAGTATGCGAGGCAACAAACACAAATGCGCGCGGAACGAGTCCGATGACGAACAGTTGAAGCTACTAAGTTAGTAACCCACAGCTAATACTATGTAATGGCTAAAATAATCATGACGAGATCAAAGCTCAAGTCGCTCGTGTGGATGACTAAACATGCAGCAATGACTAAAGATGCATTAATTCAAGACTTGCCATTTGTAGCGACATCGACATCGACAACGACATCGACAACGACAACAGCAATTCTTCAAGAGCAAAAGTACGGATACGGACCATATTGAATTGATTCTAGCACGTCTATCGGATTTTGTTACAGACCCAGGAGAACAAGAACACGCCTTTGTCCATTTGTCCAGTCACCGTCCATCTGCAATGTCTTAAGTCGGAGTTGCGAATCACTACCATCGCCTGTCATGCGCCTTGAAAAGCCATCTTGATCTATCTACTTTCTGTACTTGACCATGACATAGGGAATTTCAACATCTTCCTCAGTAGTGTCCTCGGCCGTAATCTCAAAGATGATGTTACTCTGATGACTCGGAATCGGCTTTTTACTGATGGTTTCGAGCAGCTTGCTCATCTTCAGTGGCATCCGATCCTTGGTCTTGTTGGGGGGATAGAAGCTGGCATACAGTAGACTGACACCAGAGCTGACCATGGTCACGCTCAATCCTTGAGACTCAAAATGCGCCAGGAACTCGGTGAGAGTAATATCGTCAACTTCGAACCGATCCCATAACTTGTCAATGGTGACTTCACCATCCTTGCCTTGATACGTGCCTTTTGGACTGGCTATTGGCTCACTGAAACCAAAGAATGGCAAGGCCAGGTTGACGAAGCCGTTCTTGTATTGTTCTAGGTCGGTCTTCCCGTCAATGATTTTGTACAACTCCAGGATCACCAAACCAGTAACCAATGCCGTCGTTGTAGCAATGGCCGGAATAATCTTGCCGGCGATGAACTTGGTCTTGTGTCGATCCGCGAGGGGGATGCTGTAATTCATGGCTCGAAGGTTGCTTGCAGCAGTAATGAAATCAATGTGATGGTTTGTATCATCGTCTTTCTCGAATTCCACAACATTCAGTCGGAAAGTCGGGATGATCTTGGGAGATGGCAGCTCAGCAATGATCCGATTGAGCTCCTCGTTGTCATCCGCGAAGCTAGGCTGGTTTGCATTGGGATCTGGCTCCTTCTCGTCGGCCTGAATCTTGACGTTTGCGTCAGGCTTGAATTCCGGAATCATCATGCTGCCGAGGACTTGGACATAATCTTCATGTGAAATCTTGGGTACTTCAATTCCATAGTTGTAGGCATGAAGAGCGGCTGCTGCGACAACGAAACCCATGTGGGTCGTGTCGTAGGCGTCGAAATCAAGAGGAGTTGGAGCACGTTTCGGTCCCGACCAGAAATCGGCGCCGGTCGAGGTCTTGGAGTCCTTAGGAAAGTTGTACAACAACTGCGCGATGGCGTTGTGATATTCTTTCTCGAATTTCATTCGAGCCCAAGCAATGCAGTCATTGAAGTCGTTCGGCTTCTCGCTGACCAAGTAGTCTCTCAAGCTCTCCAAGATCATCTTCTCGTTGCCTTGCTGCTTCAGAGTTGTGTCAATGTAATCTGGCTGCGTCATGTACAGGTTGACAGTTTCCGGTGGTCCCACAAAGTATGACTGGAACAGGTCTCGGGCCCACGCGATGGTATGCTCGATCTTATTGGGGAAGCTTCGAAGTGTGCACATTGGGAACGATTGTTCGGGGGGATCTTGAGAGCTGGAGTATGATTCGGTCAGGCGTGGCAAGATGACTTGAGTATTGCCTTTCGTTCCTAGAGTACCGCTCTCAAGTAGTGGCTTCATGAAGAAGACGCATCGTCGATCAACGTAAGTACGCGCCTCCACGTTGTCCAACGCATTGGTGACAATGTCGAGCTCGTGCCAGAATTCCTCGTTGAAAATGTCCTCGCTGTCCGGTCCAACTCTATCCGTCATAGGTGTGATTTTGCCCTTGAGGTCAGGGTTCATTGCCTGGACGGCTGCGGCTGCACACTCGCTCTTTTGCTTTCCAACGTCCTTGGGACGGAACAAGAATTGCCGGTTGAGGTTGCTCTTCTCGATCGAATCGTTGTCGGTGACCGTAATGCGTCCCTTGGGACCAGTACCGAGACCAATCATGGCGTAGTTCTTCAACATCTCACACCCAATGGCGCCAGCGCCAACCAGGAAGTTTCTGACGTTGGAGATCTTTTCTTGATATTCCTTGCCAAAGACTGCGATTTGGCCATCGTAGCGTGATCCAGTGGGTTTGCAGAGCTCTTCATTTCGAGCCACTGAGGTTGGCAAGGATTCGAGAGAATCAAAATACAGCCATTGCTTTACAGGTGTGAATTTTCCGGACACAGCCTTTAAGACTTCCTGTGCCGTGAGCCCACCGAAGAATGCAGCCATGGGACTAATGTCGCCTTGAGCTTGATAACTTAATTCTGTAATCAGCTTGTCGCTGATTTCGATCTCCTCGCCGCTTTCCTGGGCCAGTTTCTTGGTAATCTCCAGCACCTCTTTTGCATCTTCGTCGTTGTGTGGCCTCGGGAATGTACCCTTGTGGTTCTCGGCAAATGCATGGAGGGCCTGAATGCCAACGTGGAGCTGCGCGGGACGGTCGAATTTTGCGAAGTCGGACATCAAGAGTTCAGGCTTCTTGATTTGCTCGGAAAGTGTTTCGAATTGGAGCACCTTGGGCATCTTGACCTGTGCAAACAGTCCTCCTCCTCCGTACTTGCCCAAATCAGAGATGTCTCCAATTGAGAATGAGTATGGTCCCTTGACCGTGATTTTTCGAGGCGGGGCACCATTGAGGGCTTCGAGACCTCTGAGCTCAGCAAACTCAACGTAGTCACCATCCTCCAGACCGTGACGTGTTTCATCCAGAGCAGAAACCAATCCTGTCTCATCGATGTCTGCAATAATGCCACTGATTGGGTTCTCTCCAGTCACATCGCCCACCGTGAAGTCCTTCCCGAAGTCGTTGAAGAGGTAGCCAAATAGACCAAATGTATCCGCAACCGTGAGGAAGATGCCATTTTGGTGACAGAAGTCGGCTATGGTAAGTTGATCTTTCAAGGCCGTGGTCGTTAGGACGATGGCTTGGTATTTCTTGAGTTGATCGAGATCATCGGTCAAAGATTGTGATTTGTGGATGGAGACAGGAGTGTAGGAATTCAGTTCAGCCACTCGCGGGGCGGTTACTTCTGCTCGAGGTTTGCCAACGTCTTCGGTGCGCAGGAAGAATTGGGAGGACAGGTCGGCAATGGCTACGGGATTAGGGTCGAAGAGGGTAAGAGACTTGACGCCAGCAAGTGCGATGTTTTTGGCAATTTCAACACCCAGTCCTTTCAAACCGACTATGAGAACATTGGACGATCCCATACGCTTCATAGCCTCATGGCCCAGGACATAGAGTTGTCTGCTGTAGAGTGATTCATCGATCTCGCCCGATTGAAGCTGCTGAATGGCAGCCCCAGGGTTGTCGACTTCCATCACAGAGTCCGTCATGATTTTCTTTTCTGGCCGGGAGAGGTCCTCGGTGGAAGCCTTTCTCTTGCTACCGGCCTTTATAGAGTCTGGAATATCGGCGTGAGGAGAAATTGTGACAGTGGCCTTGCGTCAAGCAAGACCTGAACTGCGGAAGACGTGATCCGAAGAGCAACAGCCGCTTCAGATGAGGGCGCTGTGTGTAGAGTAGAGGTTGGTAAGACGGAATGAGTGACGGAATGAAATGGTTGAAAACACGCTGATTAGAAAGGCAACAAACCGCAGGCAACAGTTTGTAAGGTGTTGTCTTAGTCAAGAAGATTCGCGAACTTGAGCGCAATGCAGCCTGTAACTTACTGTGCCTTGCAGTGATGCAATCAGGCGGCAAATGGCCTGTTCGGCCGACCTGCCTGAACTTGAAGTGCTAGTGCTATCTCAAACGTTAAGGTTGGTGTGGGCAAGTTGGGCGACTGCTAATAAACAACTGGTCAGTAGAGAGTGGCTGCACTGCAAACCATTGTCGTGGTCTCCCACGCATCGCTCTTATCCTCAGATCCTTGAGTCCGTCACCCTTGCATGATGCATTTGGCCAGCCACCTTCCCTACAACGCAAGGTAGGTACATTGGTGAACAAGGTGGACAAGCACGGAGGACTATTCAACGCGTCCCACCTTCAATCACACGCGACCGCCTCAATTTGCACATCCCATCATGAACTCCAATCTTCTCAATGTGCCGATTCGAATCATTGGTCGATTAGTACTCTGGTGTCAATCTCAACACGAAATAACACCTTCTTTTGACCTAACCCACGATCCTCCACCTCGCCTGCGTGTCCAGCGACCTAAACCTTCAAAATGCTGCACGAGATCCTCCTGTCCCTGTCCGGACTCCAATCACCCATCTGGACCCAAACAGATGCGCCAGAAGTGAAATATGCACAGGGTCTGAATCAATATGTGTCGCCGCCAGAACGTGCTATGTTACAAAGTCTTGCTCAACTTCACGACCTGCACATTCAGATCAAGAATGCAACGACTAGGATATCACGGGAGCATCCCTCAATGACTTGCCGAGCTGTAAGCTCCTCGATGTCAGACGTGCACTTGGGCAGATTTATGGACAAGATCATACAAGTCGAGACGTCAATACTCAAAAAAGACGCTGGCTATGTAGGCGCTTATGAGATTGTCCCTTTGAGCACGATAGTCTCTGATTTCGCCCCTTGGACAAGACGCCTAGAATGGCTGTGGTCAATTGTGAGGAAGATGAACCACGATTCGGCAGGACGCCAAACAAAAGCTTGCGCAGCCAGCATTCTGGATTTGTTGGAGCAGGAAACCCACACAGGGTATTCTGATATCCAAGACATGGCCTTCGCTCTGTTGACAGTTGCACAAAAAGCCTGGATGAGGGCAGTTTCAGTTTGGGTCTTGTATGGGAAACTCCCAATGTCTGGCGCTGACGACTTCTGTATCAAACAAAATCTCCGCTCCTTGTCAACAATGGACACTTTCCTCCTTGACCACTCACTTGTCCCGAAACTGGTCAGTCCAACTGGTGCTAACGCTCTTCTGTCGATTGGAAGTGCTTTGAATCAGCTACGTTCTCAGGAGGTGCTTGCCGCCACATTGATCAAAGGTCTGAATGATGCAGCAATGACTCTATTGCCGAGACATCTGAGGCTGCTCCAGTCTCTCCGATATCCTCTGAATTCTGCATTATTGGAGAACGTATTTGCATCTATCAACCAGTCTATCTCTGAAAACGCTCTCGCAGAGATCTTGCCTCGGACGCTTGTCTTACAAATGCTCCAGGTCACGTTGCGGTACCTCCTGCTTGGCCATGGGGAATTCGCCGTCTCATTAGTGGCTCATGCCGACGATCGCATCTCAAATCGTCAACAGACACAGACGGCCGTCCGGCCAGTCCGCAGAATCGGTAGACTTGACGATCTAGCAATCAAGGATGCCGAAATCCACGCTGTTTTGAGCAAGGCCATGGCCGAAGTAGCCGGGTTACGCATTGATGAAGACACCGAGGATGAAATCTTCGATTTTGCAAAGAAGATCTTGTCTCTGAAGCCAGCCGATGCGCAAGATGATCCGCCGATGGTATCGACGTTATTACCTACACCGACGCTCTTGGTTATCACGATCCCGCCCTCCTCGCCATTGAACATATTCCTTTCTACACAAGACATCAAGATCTACTCTTTGTTGAACGCCTACCTGCTTTCCATCCGCAGAGCAGGTCTCCATCTGTCCGATCTGTGGAAACTGACTGCACACCGCCGGTCTTATCCTACACCTCTAGGACCACCTAGAAGCGCATCACGGGCGGGACAGGCAGCGCTCGCAGCCCGAAGATCCCGAGACGAGTATAGAACGAAGAGGACAAGACGACATTGGACATGTGCGAGCAAAGCCCTCTTCATGATCAATGAGCTTGAGGGATATTTGCAAGGAGAGGTGATCCAGAGTAGTTGGTCTCACCTTCAGAGGTGGTTGACAGGTGATGATCAAAATCGTCCTATGTCTGCAAAGTCTTCTCGACCTACTACGGCCTCATCAGCCGGTCAAACCAAAATGACGGACAGTAGCTCCGGCATCCCTTCTTCAGAAAAGCAGGCCGCACCCACTGATCCCCGCGTGTTGGCACAGGCTCATCGGGCATATCTGCAAGCATTGCAGTCTGGGCTGTTCCTTACCGACAGTGTCTTCGTCGGTGCATTGAAAACACTTCTGACTCAGATCGATCATTTGGTCGCGCTGTTTTCTCGCCTGCAGAAAGTCTGGGAAGGGCTAGATCTGCAAGAAGACGATGGCGTGGTTGATGCTTTTTCAAACTATGCGCAAGATTCACACGAAGTACTAATGGAGATGGATCGGACAAGTGACGCCATCAACGCAACAATCATCGAACTCGTGGATAAGGTTCGCGAGGTCGAGAAGGAAAAGCGAAGTGGTATTGGGCACCATGCTCTTGTAGAAGGCCTCGACAGCGTGGAATTGAATGCCTCGCGATTCGTTCCCTGGCAATCTCGGACTGTGGATAGACTGGTTATGAAGCTTGATAGTCTGGCGGCACGGCATGAGGAAGACGGCGAAGAATCAGAGGTCGTTTATGATTACGATGATGAATGATGATAAGCCTTATAGGTTCAAGAATGAAACTGCCCATGTCAACATGGCAAGTCAAAATATTCACAGAAAAAGGGCAAGTCTGAGAATGAAATTGGCATGTTCGGTGATCGCCAGATTCACGACAGGATTACCACTGCTGGTGGGTTCTATAGCTATGAAAGTGAACAGTCCTGATGCTGGGAAGGACATCGAGACTCCCAGAAGCATAGCTTTGCCCACTGCCCAGAGTGTTCCATCGATTGACATGAAAACTTGAGGTTTATGAGAGACTTCTCCCAGCAGGCGATGCCACTTCCTCTGTGCAGCGAATTGTCGAATACAACGAGGGATAGCACGGTACTTTCAGATGACTTCACATACAATGAGCCTACCCTGTGAGAGCTGTTAGCCATTTGGTCGTCCAGAAGTGCACACCACCAGGCCTGAACAAAAGAGCAGAGCAGAATAGAACTCAGATAAGCCGTGTACCTCATCCTTTTCCCTGCCAGGCAGAAGCACTGACCACGGCCTCATAACGAGATCATGATCAGCGCTGTCGGCACTGAGCAGCAAAGAACAAGGCCTCGAATTTCTCTGGAGTCGCAACCTCGGTTTCCTGCCAGGCTTCTCCACAACCAATCATCCCTGCGCCTCTGCCTTGGAGTGACGAAGCCAGTCCGAGGGTGAGAAGTGCAGGTCCGGTATCAGGGAGAGTGGATCGGATATTGAGGCTGGACCCGTGAGAAGGGGAGGACTATGTTGGAAAGGTGCTGCCCGTGAGGGAGAGCTAGGAGAATGGATAGACTAGGTGTCATCATCGAATGTGGGGGGAACAGCGGCGCGGTGATGAGGATATAAAAGATTGAAGCGCTTACTTTGTATGCCTGGAGAAGACGGATGTGCGCCAAAGAAGAGCCAAGCTGAGCGAAGTTTCGGTCCTGGAAGACAAGAGCATGATTAGCTATTTGAAAAAAGAAGAGAAAATCGGACGGAGTTGGACACAATGTGAAGATGAAAAATCAGACAATTGGTAAGCTGGTAACGGTTTCTTCAAATTTTGAATCAGAAGCAGAACTGTTTGATAAATAACCTTTGATCATCATGAAATGGGAATTTTGCTGGAAGGGGACGTGTAGGACGAGACATACCAAGCTATATCGGGTCGAAAAAGTCGAGCTATCAGAACACGACTGAGATTATATATCTGCCACATATACAGTTAGCGAACCATGTTGATTCGTTCGTTTGGAGGCGTCAATAGTGAGATATGATATACAAGGGTCAGATGGTAGTGCATGTTGAGTTCAATGGCTCATTGATAGTCGCCGGAACTTGGTGTATGTAAAATTTTCATCAAGGAATCGGAGGGTAGACGGGGGAGAAGTAGTGCTTACCAGGTAGGTTACAGCATGCTAATGTGCAGGAATGATGAAAGCATTAGGAGACGACTGCGCGCTCGATGAATCGAGAGTTCGAACATGGTAAACACACGACGTTTCTGACGAGCGAGGTTGGAAGTCGTCTGCAAAACAACAAAATTTATTTATCGGCTCAAGGTTTTGGTCAAGCGTGTCAAAGTCCACCACTCCGCCGTATATTTAGCGCTATTAGCGCTCTTGGCAAGAGCTTTGCACGTGACACTCTTCGGCCCGACGAGCAGCCAAGCTGACTAACACGCGCAGCACGCGAACATCTATTGTCTCAGATAGACCCTACCATCCTCCTCCGCCCTTGCAGGCTTCCACTTACCACTTACGCCCACCCGGCCGATTCTGTCGCGCTCCCTCAAGTGTTTCGCTCTTAGATAAGTCGCGCTCCTCCCGCGGTTGCTCAGCAGCCAAGGTTCGGCGGAGGATGGAATGAACCAGCCAGCCAACCAGCCAGCCAGCAATGACACTGACCGACTCCCCTCACGCCGAACACGGGCCCGGCCTCGCCGAGTCCTCCGCAACCCGATTTTCTTTCCTCTCTCGCATATGGCGGCGTTCGCTTTTGGCTTGACGGAGCTACAAGTACACAGCCGGTAGATCTGCAACCAGCCTTGCCCGAAGCACGGTTGTTAGTCTTTGCCCCACAGAATGTTCACATCATCTACTATCTCCGTCCCTTTGGAAGGGGTGTTGCATGTTATAACATGAAAGGCTCGAACGAGGGGCGATATCTCCGATATCCCCGGGAAACAGCATTCATTATTTACGTCGATGTAGGTTGAGCGAGCAAGAAATGGAAAACTAGGGAAAATATCATAAGCCCGCTGTTTGCCATTCGCCTGGGCACAGAGAAGGACCTTGGTATCGATTCTCTGGTAAGATTACTCCGGTATACTGCAAGCGTTTTCTCTAGATACAGCCTTCAGGCTAGGACATCCGCCACTCGAGAACGAAAATGACAAGTGCACGACTTCCAGAGTCGCAGCGTGCGCTGAGGCAACTTGTCTATGCAGCGCCCCTGACGGTGGAAACGGTACCGACGCCTCAACCTACGCCCGGCAGTGCAATCGTCAAGATACTTTTCGCAAATGTCATCTCCTACATGGGTCGAATTTACAATGGTCAGCGGTTTTACTCTTATCCGACGCCCTTCATTCCGGGTTTTGCTGCCATAGGACGTATTGCGGCCTTGGGTCCTGACAGCGTCGCTCTCAAACACGGCCAACTTGTGTTCGTTGACTGCACGATCCGCGGCCGCGATGACCCGGGAGCCATCATCTTGTCTGGTATCTCCGATGGCCACAGCGAGGGAGCCCGCAAGCTGATGGCCGGAGAGTGGCGTAACTCGACATACGCAGAATATACGAAAGTGCCTCTGGAAAATTGCTTACCGCTCAACGAATCGGTTCTGATTGGCAGCGGATCGGATGCGGCGCTGGGGTACGAGGTGGCACAACTGGCTTATATCTCAACTTTATTGGTGGCGTACGGAGGATTGAGAGACATTCGACTGGAGGCAGGAGAAACCATCATCATCGCACCGGCAACTGGCGGCTTTGGAGGCGCTGCGGTGCTCTGTGCGCTGGCGATGGGTGCCAGAGTCATTGCCATGGGCCGGGATGTGGACGCACTGTCGAAGCTCAAAGCACTGGGCAAACGTGTCGAGATTGTCAAGCTCACCAATAATCCGGAGCAGGACATGGCTGCCCTGGCAAAGTTTGGTCAGGCGGATGCTTACTTCGATATTTCTCCCCGAGAAGCCGTCGGTACCACGCACATCAAAAGCTGTATCCTGTCGCTTCGCCATCGAGGGAGAGTGTCCTTCATGGGCGGACTGTTGGAGGATACGCCATTGCCTCTGAGAACGATGATGCTCAAGGATCTCAAGCTCTCGGGCAAGTGGATGTACAGTCGTGACGATGTCGTCCTACTGATCAAGATGATCGAGATCGGACTCCTGAGCCTCAAGGGAGTCTCTGTCAAGGGCAAGTTTCCTCTTGAACTGTGGCAGGAGGCATTTGACGAGGCGGACAAATATAATAAAGCCGAGGAAATGGTGCTTTTACAGCCGGGGGCGGCCACCGATCCGTCAATATAGGAAAACCGAATCTCAGTTCCCTCTCTACCTTGCTTGGTCCATAACTGCGCTGAAGAATTATAGAAAAGCTTTCTGTCAAGATCTCAACGCTTCGTCGAGATTATAATCTGGATCAGCACACTGGATCAGTGATTAAGGGTTTCTGTGCTGGATATAGGGCCAAAAAATGGGACCTATGATATTGTTGGTGTGAAGACGCGTTCAAGATTGACCAGTGTAATTGTCTCAATATGTGTGTTGATCTGACTACCACTCTGCAGCTTTAGATGGGAATTCTTTTCATACTGACAATGGAGGACCTTGATTTCCCATCTTCACTGCCTAGGCCCTCTGACTGGCGGTCGGATCTTCCTGCTGGCAACCACTGCGGCGTCGAAACAAAGTTGTGTTTTGTTGATGTTACCGTTTCTTCCCTTGGAATCACTACTCAGAGGTCATCAACCTCGGTCCTGATTCGATTTTTCAGATGGCGTATCTGAAAAGAGGAGACTTGTCACCCAATTCGTTGAGTTCTTCTTCAGTATAATTCGCTCTGACCTCTGCCTCATCTATCCGGTCACGTTGGGCGTTGATCTTGGCCCAGGAATACCGCAGCGTCAGGGTCGCCAGGATCGACGAGAGAACAGTCCCAGCACAGAAGCCGTAGCCCAACCAGTATCGCGGCTTCTGCTCTTGGAGAAACAGGTTGCTTCCAATGGCGGAGCCCAAAGAGCCAATCGAACATAGCATCGCCATGCCGATGGCCCTTTTCCAGCTCGGAGCCAGATTATTGGCCACCCAGGCAATAATGCCCATGAGCGGAGGGTATACCCCGGCCGGAATGAAGAATAAGAACGCGTACGTGAGGCCGGGCAGACGCGGGTGAGGAATGCAGAGACAAGCCAAGAAGCCGATCAGTGCACAACTGTAAGGAATCACAATGTATAGCCATCGCGTCTTCCTCTTGTCGGAGAAAAGCGCCAGGGCGATCGTGCTGACCATCGCCAGGACATAGATCGGAACGGTGAGGAGTTGTGCTTGGGCCGACGTGTATCCCAGGTCGAGGATGATTGAAGGACAGGCGTAGAGGAAAGCGTACAGGGCGACGCTGTTTCCCCAGTACACGATGACCGCGACGTAGATTCTCCACTCCAGTGCGGCATCTTTGAGATATTTCCACTTGAACGGTTCGTTTCTGGTTCCGCTATCCTTCACGAGGCGTCGCTGCAGGAATGTTTTCTCTCCAGGCGTCAAGAAGCGTGCCGATTCTGGCGAGTTCGGTAAGGTCCATGGCAAGGTGAGAGCGACGGCGACGGTGAAGAGGCCTTCAAGGATGAATATCCACCTCCACCCTTCCAAGCCACCCACCCCATTCATGTGCTCAATTGCGAACGCGAGAAGGCCTGAGAAAGCACCCCCAAAGGCCCCGGATGAATAAAAGATTGCTAGTCGTGTTTGTAGTTCGAACCGGGTGTACCAAGTTGTTAATCTGCAAACCATCAGACGAGCTATACAAGTGCAAGCGCAATGAAACTTTGCTCATATCTCTTTCTTCACTCCCCAAAAAAAACCTTGCATAACTACCATAGCATTTTGGAAATGAAAGGGGGACTCACAAATATGTGGCAGCTGGGAAAAACCCAGTCTCTGTCAAGCCGAGAAAGAATCTGGAGATAAGGAGACCGTGAAAATTCTGGACGATGCCTGCTAGGGTCATGACCTGAAGGACAAGTTCAGCTTCTTGAGTACTCATTCTCCGGGGTGGGAAGGGGCTTACAGTTCCCCAGCTCAAGACGAGGATCATAATCCACGTCGAGGGTTTCGTTCTTTTAAGGATAACGTTGCTAGGAATCTCGAACGTCGCATACGGAAGGAAGAACACCTGCAAATTGATCAGTTAATCTTCTTTCCGGGGGTGGTCAAAGACCCAGCAACAGACAGTCAATGCAATGTTGTACTGTGGCCCGGTCAATTTGAGGTCGGTGTTCATTCCAGCGACCTTTGCATTGCCGATGTTGCCACGATCCAAGAATGCAAGCACATATAAAAGCGCCAACATCGGCAAAAGGCGGAAGTCGACCTTGCGAAGGATTCCCCTGGCTTCACCATCATCGTAGTCCTGGACCTACGACAACATCAAGCGTTAGGACAAAGTGCTCGGGAAGAAGATAGGTGAAAACGTGCATTGCTCTCGCGAACTTCTTCAAGGTGGACCGGCACGACGATCTGTGCAAGGCTCTTGGGTTCCTCAACGACCATTGCAGGATGTCGAGTCTCCGTGTCCATCCTGTATCTGGGCAAAATGGGCTTTTGATGTCCAACAAAATTTTGAAATCCAGCGCCGCTGTCAGTGTCTTTGGAGGAGGAGAAGACTTGCCACATCGAAGGGCAAGCTGGTTTTATGTCCCTCAACTCTGCTCATCGCTGCTGAATGAGAGGCACTATGGTTCCCCTTGTCATGATGCGAGACTCCAATCATCCGCCTTTTGCGGTGAGGAGGTCGGATGTTTGACCTGACGTTGGTACCACCGGTTTCGCCGTGGGTCAAGTTGGCATCTTGGAACAGCATCACCATTGTAGTCTGGGGCCCCGGAACTTGTCAATCCACAGCATCGCACAAAGCCTGTGCACTATGACGCTAGCTCCGTGGGGATCTCGGAGGCTCACCAGGCCATACGATGTGATATCGCGATGTGTATCACGGTCTTGAGGAATACCTGTCATCAGCCAATCTCGTAATACGAATGTATGAGAGGAGCCTCCGACGCGAGCCCGCATGGTCCGAATCCTGAGATTGAGACATTCCGAATGGTTCCCTGGAGAGAGGTCCAAAGAAAATTAGCGGTGCCAGGGTAATGCTGTTCGCCGGTTTCGCCGATTATTGTAGGACATAGCTAGTGTACTTTTTGAGTTTCTCTCCGCAGTTTGCTGAAGAGGCCTTACCACAAGCGCAGAGGTTCCTCTTGTCAGAGTGGCCTAGAGATTAGTTTACATCCCGAGGCCTGGTTGAGAGCAGAATTGAAGGAACCGTGCGATGGCTAGTGGGCAGGATGGCTACCCAAGTTGGGATTTGACAACCGAGGTTACGAATTATACTGTAGATGTTGTTATTCCCAAGCCAGTTCAAGTCGGTTCCACTGGCTCGCGCCGTATTCGCCGGTGAATTCTCCAAAGCCTCCGCCCATGTACCCGCTCGAGTCTGCACGAAAGCCCATCGGATCCAGGAAATCCCCCCCATACTGAATGCCATTGCCGAGATCGAATATGGCTTGTGGTGATATGCCCCATCTGCCGTCGAGCTCGAGCGTTGCACTTGAGCTGGGACCGTGCTGAGAATGGTTCGCAAAGGGAGGCAAGGACTTATCAAGCGTGTCCTGAATAGGCATCGGAGCTTGTTGCTCGCCCGAACGTGATCCAGTCGCCTCAGAAGAAAATGCCGCCCTACAACTGGAGAGCAAGGTTTGAAGTCCCTTGCCGATCCAGTTGATGACATGATAGTCGGCGCAAGGGACCTCTTTGCATAGCAATATGATCTGCTCAACCTTGGCTAGAACATCCTCCACGTCAATCTGGAAATGATTTTTGTACTTCAGATTACACTTTAACAAGAACAAACAGGCATGAGCAACCATACTGTGGAAGTAATGGATTCCGTTGATAAAGGCATTCCTCAAATCCAAGTCTTGAACAATCAGGTCCACGATCGAGTTTGCCGATAGAATAGCCATGAGTGCAATGTCTTGGAAGACTCTCGGAATGGGGTCTGCCTCGACGTTGGAGGAAAGACCTCGGAAAACATGGGAGCAGACGTGAAGCTTTGCGAAATGGAAATGTAGTGATGCGGCTCTGCTTGTGTAATCTCCGATAGATGGGTGCCTGGCTATGACGAAGTCAGCACGCATCCAAGATAAGCTCGCGCAGGACGCATCCAATGTGTCAGGCTCAAGGGGCTTACCGCAATGGCTTAACCAATGTGTAACCCAGTAGTCAAGCTGCCGAATAAAGTTGTCCAGTTGCGTCTTGAAAATCACGGGCACGCGGCGTTCCACATTCGACCCGAATGTGTCAGCAACGGCACTCATGATGCGCAGTAACGAGACTTGATTGATGATTCGTATATCTGAGGTCGAGGCTGGGAGAGCGGCTAGGTATGACTCGCAATTCTGGATCGTCTCTTGATCTCGCAATGTCGGTGTTCTACCATACAGTATGGAGAGTTGCTGATCACAAATGTAGAAGAGGTACCAGAGCCTCATGCACTCGATCGCGAGGCTGGGAGGGTTGGGATTGACCAGTTCTGGAGATGGACTTGAGCTTCGTCCTGCCTCTGGAACGATTGCATAGAATGACTTTTGTAGTTCGATCTCGCAAGCGCGGCGAATAGCAATTCCGGAGACGGACCAGGACATGTTACTGAGCCAGAAACAAGCTATGCACAAGCCTCGGAGATCTTCGAGCTCGACGGTAGGTTTGAAGATAAATTGTGAAACAAGAGAACGAAGCTCCGCATGACATACTGAATAAAGGTCCGAGGGGGTAGGGTCCTGTAAGGCGGCCACGGTGCATATTGCGGTGAGTAGAAGTGACGAGCTTCGGCGAATGGTCTCCATATCTTTGTATTTGCTGGCTATGCCATAGAGATAGTGGTCCGAGTGAGTTAGATATGCTCCGACTAATCGCTCCGCATCCGACCGCTGGATAATGCCTCTCGAAATGATATCGGTGCGTACGTGCTTGGGCTCTGCTGTCGAGCTCGTCGTCAAGGTCAAAGGCTGTGATCTGAGGGATCGGAGATGGGTAATCTCATATAATGAATCGATTGGCAGCCGGTTGGGAGATTCCGTAATACTGGAGCGACGTGAAGGCGCAACCAAGAGCTCAGCTTCGATGTCTTCATTTTCGTGCTCAGCTCGATGTTGGGTCCTATTTGGAGATTCATCATAGCCACCTTCACTGTTTCTGGCCATATATGATCTTGCCTGTGTTGACGAGACGGGGAACTTGAGAGCTGCTAAAGGCGGGAAGCTCGTGTTTCCACGCAGTTGAGCCACTGCAGCATGCAGTATCTTCAAATCGTGAATCAATGCTGCATTCGGACTACACCAAACATCAGTGAAGGCCTGAAGGGGTCGTTGTGCATGGTCTCTTAAGAGGCTTACTTGGTGGCTTGCTCGTCGTCCAGGCTCAGAGGCGGGGGTTTCTTGAATTCACAATGTGCCTTTCTGTGGCGACATCGTCTACAGGGCGGCCTTCCGTCCTCGATGGCGCATCGCACCTAAGCGACATGGTATGTTAGTATGCCCGCCCCATCACACGTACAGGAACCATTTCACTTCGTGATGGGGGAACATGATAATACCTTGTGCCTCTGACAATTCGTGCATGCCGATGCCCTCGGGTTCGCGTCCAAAACGCTTGCCGTCCGTGATTTCGAGTATGCGCGGGACATTGATTGCGCATGTATCAAGCAAGGTGTAGGAATCCTTCGAAAGCAATGCTTCTGATCCGAGGCGAGATGTATCTCATACGCGTCAAAAACTTTGCAGCTCGCCCACAGTCAGACAAAGAAAGAGGCAGTGGTAGATTGAGCCCACCAGCCGCACCGATAAGCGGGGGAACGGCGCCAAAGAACCCCGCTGTTGGTATGCTAAGGTAGGGTCCGTAATAGGTGGTGTAATAGGTGCGTAGGTGGTTGGTAAAGGTGATGGTCTGACTGAGAGGTAATAGTCGGAGTTGGTGGGTCGCAGCTGCTACGGCCACCAGGCCTAACACCACCTAATGCTGCCATTGCGGTTCATAGTCGTCCATCCTTCTCATCCTTACTGTCCGTAACTCACCCACTCACGCCCACTCAACAGCGTCTGTCCGCGGCACTGGCCTTCTTCCAATGACTACACTGCCAGGCTACCAGCGGTCTATCCCCAACAAAGGTACTGTGGAGATTCTGATCTTGCGGGTGGGCACTAACAGTGAGCAGCAGCAGCCTGCGCACCAACCTGGGCACTCCGAGAACTCCGAGATCCAGGCCTGGCGGACGCTTTCCCGCCCAATTGTGTGTGTCGTACGGAGGACAGACATCGAGCATGTGACTATCCACCTTCGCATGGTTGTTCGGTATGGAGTAGAATTCAACGATCTCGAGCAACGCCGACCGTCTAGCAACTCGGACTTCAGACCGAACACATTGTTGCCGAAAATGACGATGATGGAATGACTGGCACTTTTCTTGTTGATAAATTTCCTTTATTTATAGTCAGTTCGACTGGACGACAAATACCCCAGCGTTGGCTTCACAGAGCCTTCCGTTCCATTTGTCCACCTTCCCACTTGCTAATCAGACTGTCCCAATTCGTCTCTTCTTCAGAATGCCTGCTTACCTCAAACAGAAAAACACGGGGGGTAACAAGTCTGCTTCTCCTCAAGTTGACGTGCCCAAGATTGTAAGAGATGTCATCAGCGACATCCGAGAGAATGGAGATGCTGCCGTTCGACTGTACTCGGAAAAGTTCGACAAGTGGTCGCCCAAGTCATTCAGACTGTCCGAGGACGAGATTCAGACTATCATCGCCAAAGTGCCTCAACAAACGATTGAGGACATCAAGACGGTCCAAAATAATGTCAGGACCTTTGCGCTTGCGCAACGGCGGTCCCTGGGTGATTTCGAGCTGGAAATCAGACCGGGTGTACACCTGGGCCAGAAGAACATACCAATTTCTTCCGTTGGAGCGTAAGTCCTGTTGATGATAGATAGATTAAGGACCATTTTCCGGAGCACACAGCTAATGGACAATTCAAGGTACATACCAGGAGGACGATATCCTCTCCTTGCTTCGGCCCATATGACTATTGTGACTGCTAAAGCAGCGGGCGTCCCCCGAGTCATTGCGTGTACGCCTCCGATATTGGGAGAAATCCCCGCTGCGACCATAGCGGCGGCGTATCTTGCCGGCGCCGACGACATCTACGTCCTAGGTGGCGTCCAGGCGGTAGCAGCCATGGCTATTGGCACCAACTCGATCAAAAAGGTAGATTTCATCGCCGGACCAGGGAATCCCTTCGTGGCAGAGGCCAA
This sequence comes from Vermiconidia calcicola, assembly GCA_035928285.1. Classification (NCBI taxonomy): domain Eukaryota; kingdom Fungi; phylum Ascomycota; class Dothideomycetes; order Mycosphaerellales; family Extremaceae; genus Vermiconidia; species Vermiconidia calcicola. The sequence goes on from JAXLQG010000005.1 coordinate 1,275,946, forward strand.
ACGACAACTATTCGGCGAAATCGGCATCGATCTCCCGGCGGGTCCGACAGAAGTCCTGATCGTGGCCGATGATAAAGCCGATCCCTCGACCGTAGCCACCGACCTTCTATCCCAGGCGGAACATGGGCCCGACACGCCGGCCGTGCTCATCACGACCTCACGGACTCTAGGCGAAAAGGCACTAGAGGAGGTCGAAAGGCAGCTCAAGATATTGCCGACCGCGGCACTCGCAGGCACTTCCTGGAATGCTTTTGGCGAGGTCATCGTCGTGGAAAATCTGGACGAAGCGTATCAACTGGCCGATGAGTACGCGAGCGAGCACGTCCAAATACTCACCGAGGAGCCACGCAAAGCTCTCGAGAAGATGTCTAATTATGGTGCACTGTTTCTGGGAGAAAAGACCTGTGTGTCGTATGGTGACAAGGTGAGTCTTCACGTCACGGCCGAGCCATGCTAGACCGGCTGCCAGGACGATGTAGGATAAAAGCTAAAAATGGTCCTACATAGGTCATCGGAACCAACCACGTCCTGCCAACTAAGGGTGCCGCACGTTTCACTGGCGGCCTCTGGGTTGGCAAGTATCTCAAGACCGTCACGTACCAGGAAGTGACATCCGAAAGGGAGAGTGGTGAGCTAGGTCTGCTCTGTGGTCGAGCCGCCCGTGCAGAGAATTTCGAGGGTCATGCCAGATCGGGAGATGTGAGGGCGAACAAATACAACGGGCAGAAGTTCGAATGGTTAGGCGACCTGCAGGGTGGGATCAAGACGCCCGTCATAGCCCAGTAGGATTTGGCAAAAGTCAGAGACCTCTCTATCTCTCTCACACACAAACACAACACACATATATATAGAGGCCATCAAGTATGTTTCACCTCAGTCTTGAATCCTAGGGACGACTCATTAAGAATCCATTAGTCCATCGTCCATCTCCCCGGCAGCAGTAGACCATAAAATCTCTATATAAGAGGGTCTATAGTTAACTCTACGGCTGTGTATTTATTACCGTGGTCCTACCTTGAGAGATGTAGACTAGGCTTCTATTCAAAGCGTCGAGCTTTGTCGACCTCGAGGGCGTGAGCATGGGTAGATGGTCGCGTCCCGGGAGGCATATATACCCAAAAAAGACGGAAATCACTTGTGCAGAGGCTATTACCATCCGGATGCCGTCAGATAAGTGGTACCAACAGTTTCAATATGAATCTAATCTAATTTCCTAGTAACTAATCGTCTCGAATCCTTCGTCCGGATGGTCGAAGTAGTATGTCGAGTCCCGATCCTCGGCCTCCTTGGTCGAGAACCCGTTGCCCAGGTAGAAGAAGCGATTCTTGTCAAAGGGCGTCCAGTTGTAGTCTTCGAATCGCGGGTTTTCCAACATGTGAAACCAGTGCACCCTACTCCCTGGATGCAATGCGACGATCGGCCCGTCAATCTTGTCATTCTTGAACCATGATCGACAATGACTGGTCCAGGCTGCGCGCTCGACGAACGTGTCGACGTGTTCCGTGAAGTCGTCGACTGCCTCCTGCTTGGCTTCGACTGCTTTGATCCCTTGCGTCTGACATTTGTGCAACATGCGGATGATGTATTTCGTGGAGTGCTCGACGATGGGGAGCACCGAGCCGTGACCGATGGGGGCATTTGGTCCCAGAAACACTAGTGAGCCTTGCGTCAGCATTGCATATTATATCTTTCAGCGTCGGGATTTTTGCTTTCAAAACACGTACTGAAATGGTTTGGGAAATTGGGTGCGGCAAGCGACAAGTACGCCGTCGGCCTTTCTTTCCACTGTTTTCCAAGTTCGGTGTTGTGGCGACCTACAACGGGATACCGGGGGCAGAAAGAAATGTCGAAACCCGTCGCACAGATAAACATGTCAACCTTGATGATCTCGCCCGTGGCTGTCTTGATGCCATCAGGAACAATCTCAGTAATGGCATCCGTGACCACGCGGACGTTGTCTTTCGTGAGGGCTTCCAGGTATCCGTTGCCAGGCGTGGGTCGACGGCAACCTACACTGAACGTCGGGATGAGGTGTTTCAGCAAGGGCGAGTCGACCCCTAATTTGGTCGTCATTTCGTTGATTGAAAACCGAACAGCTTCTGCTTGCTCCGGGCTGTCCTTGATGATCTGCTCACGACATTTAATTAGCCCACGTCGCATCTATCGAGATCAGCAGATATGCCCACAAATTGAAACCGCCGGTTCATCTCGGACTCGAGTTCTTTCCGATATTTAAGGTATGCATCTGGCCGTGTCCTGAAATCTTGCTTCTGCGATTCGGAGACTAATCATTGGTCAATCCACGTTGTGTTGTACTGCAAGACCCAACAGCTCGACGACTTACAGGCAAAGTTGGCGCCATTAGGTCCGGCTTTGCTCTGTGCAAAGCCAGCAGTGATCCAGGTCGGCGTTCGAATGAATGTAATGAGTTGTTTCACATCTGAAATCAATTTTAGATTTTGCCTGGAAGCCTTTTCTTGCGCTTCAAAAATCCAACTGACCTGGCTGTATCGTCGGAACGACCTGAACGCCTGACGAGCCACACCCAAGGACAGCCACCTTTTTACCTCGCCAGTCGGCTGACATGTCCCATGCAGCGCTATGCAGCAACTGTCCTTTGAAAGTGTGCAGTCCGGGAATATTTGGCCATTTCCAGTTGCTAGGACATTGTCAGCCGAGTATTATGGATATTGCATCTGCCAGATGAAGGACAGACTTCAGAATCCCAGAGCCACTGATCATGAAATGGCACCAATCCTCAAACACATCGCCGGTGGTAAGCTCTTTCACCTTGATGGTCCAAATACCTTTGACGTCGTCCCAATTGGCACCAATAACTTCGTGGCTGAGCTTTATATACCGGTACAATTCGTGTTTTTTGGCGACCATTCGGAAGTACTCTAATATCTGTGGAGCATCTGAATAGCTGTCCCCATGTCTTGTTAGCTTCGAAGGAGCGGATTCCAGATGGTATGATGTTGTCTCACTAATCGTTCCAGTCCGGGTATGTCTCCCACGTAAATTGATAGATATGAGATGGCAAGTCACACCTGCACCTGATTTTTTATTCAGCTTCCATGCCAGGATGGCTCAATTGAACATGGCATACCCCGGGTATCTATTCTCATACCAAGTTCCTCCAACCTCGGGGTTCTTTTCGTAGACAACATGAGTTACATTGCGCATATGCCGGTTCAGCTGATAGGCCAGGTTCAGACCGGATGCGCCTGCGCCAATTGTTATGATCCGCAACTCGAGGGGCTCACCAAGTCTCTTTTCGCGGATATGGTACGGCACCTGCTGGCCGTTTGTGTCGCCATTCGTGTGGTTGTCCGTGTGATCGCTTTTAGGACCGTTCGTGTGGCCGCTCACATGGCCGTTCACATGGCCGTTCGTATTGCCACCCTCCATGATTGAGCTGAAAGTGCTGACTTCTGGTTTCAATGCGTCACTTCGCCGAATAACAGGCAGAGCTGTCGACTCTGTCGATATGTCCTGATTGAGATTCAATGGAGAGAGCCTTGTTTTCCGATTTAAGAAGAGAAATACAGTTCGGAAATGTCTCCAGAGCCATGACGGCCGGTCGATCATACCACCATTGAAAGGTTTCGGCTACAGGAGACCCCAGGGGGCTCCGGACTCGGCATTCGCAGCGAAATGGATGCTACCCAAGCGTGAGATATGGAACTCCAGCAGCTAAATGCCTTAGCTTCGCCCTTGATAGGATAGCAGATGGCGGACCACTTCAAGGCTGCTACTCTGGAAGACACGAATACAGGTACTCACACTCAATATCCTCAACGCCGCCCGACGGCAGCCCCGGCGGTTTCGCCGAAGCCGGTAAACCACCACGACACTGACAGTTGAACCTTGTATGTGTCCCACACTCCTGCAAGTGTACTGTAAGGAGTCATCGGTTGACAGATCGTGCTAGGCACCGATTTCGCTCGATCCTGCTGGCCGCTGGGCTGGAACGATTGTCCCCACGGGCAGGCATGCACCTTTTCTCTCATCACAAAACAGTCCACGTAGACTGTACCTGGCTTGAGCTCAATTTCCTGCACAATCTTACCTCTTCCCAGCCTCAGTTCCTGCCGGTGCCGGACAGCGGCGAGCATCACGTGCGAAGTGTGCAGGGCCTAGAGCAGGTCAGTCGAGTTGCAGAACTGCGTGAGAAGAGCGTCGTTGAGCTCCCCCGTCTGCTCTTAGTCGTAGCATCTTTGAGGTGTTTTGCCCGAAGTAGGTGAAGCCGCGTTACTTAGCCTTTTGTGTGATTATCCACGCTTTTTCTGTCGCTTTTCAGAGTTACCATGAAGAGAATCTTGCTCGTCAGTGCCATCTATCACCTCCCTGTATGGGTATGTCAAGGAAGTCATGTCACTCAGCACGCGTTTTGGATAGATGCCCCGAATTCTTTAGAACATCCTTGCGCTGATGAGCCTTCAGATGCCCCTTGACTCTTGACCCTCCTCCGATGACCTTCTCACCGAGCCTAGACTCACAGAGATCGGTATCGTCCCAGATATTTCCCCCCCACATCGGGACGAAACCATCCATGTGTAGACGAAACCCCCATTATTGAAAGACCAGAAGTTATTCTCCGGTCGGCCTCTCTGATCTTTCTTTCTTACTCCTTTCCTTCTCCCTGCTAGTCACAATGGCCACCACCGCCAAAGTCGCCCTGGTAACCGCGTCCAGTGCCGGCCTGGGTGCCGCCACCGTCAAGGCCTTGGCCACTCACTTTCGCGTGGTCGTCAACTACAACTCACGCCCGGAAAAGGCGGAGCAAGTGATCAAAGAAGCGTCCGCAATCCCGGCGACGTACGAAATGGGCCCCGAACCCCGGTTCCACGCCATCAAAGCCGACATCTCCCAGCGCAGCGAGATCCAGCGGTTGGTCTCCGAGACAGTCTCCCAAATGGGCCGACTCGACGTCGTGGTCAGCAACGCCGGCTGGACGCGCCTCACGGACTTCTTCGACCTGGAGCAGCAGGTCAACGAGGACGACTGGGACAAGTGCTTCACCGTTAACGTAAAGAGCCACTTGTGGTTACTCTACGCGGCCAAAGAGCACCTGGGGAAAGCCGCGGACGAGGAAGGAGGCATTGGCGGTGCATTTGTGACCGTCACCAGTGTCGCGGGGGTCCGGCCGAGCGGAAGTTCTCTGCCCTATGCTGTTACCAAGGCCGCGGGAATTCACTTGACGAAAGGGTTGGCCATGATTTGCGGCAGGAAGATAAGGTGTAATAGCGTCAGTCCCGGAATCATGTTGACGGAATGGTAAGTTCACGCCGCGCCCCCCGATTTTCCTCCCAGAAGTGCTTTTGGTCCCACAGAGAGAAGCGTTGGCTTGCTCACACTGTGAGTACTATTACAGGGGCAATCAATTCCCAGAGGCGACCATCAAGGCAACCACAGACAAGGCAGCACTCAGGTCTCTGGCTGTGCCCAAGGACGTGGCCGAGCAAATTAGGACTTTGGTATTGAGCGAGTCCATCACGGGTCAGAACATTGTCATGGATTGTGGTATCGCCATTTAGAAAAATGTGGAAAGTCGTTCGGCTCCTAAAGCCTGCCCTGTGCTTCTCCATTTCCATCATCGGCTCTTGGACATATTTGCTTCGGAGAGTTCGTTGGGATGGCCTTGCTCCTGTCGTTACAACCTCTTCGAAGGGGGAGCCCTCATCAGTGTTCGGCGCCTTCTCGGCGATGGCAGAACATACGTGGCCGAAGGCGTACTTTGGTTGAGGTGACGGGTGCGACGTAACGTGTTCATTCGTCCTCTCTTTCGCCGAACACAGTAACATGGCATGCGACTAGGACCGCAGCCCAGTCAGTCCCGATGATGAGATCTAAGAATGTTCTAGGCGTTGTCTAGTCGCTCACTTAGTACTGTACCCACATGTTCTCCGTAGTCGCTAAGGAATAGGCTCGCGGGGCTCTTGGCTGAAGTTCAGTGCCTTTGCTAAGGGTCTGCGACCGACGATCCGGTTTCACCGAAATGACTTGACTGCTCATTAAATCCCCCACCTCCTATTCAACGCCGGTCAACGCCGGATGATGCTGGCGTCGTCCGAGTAGGATTGAATCATAAGCTTGACAGACATCTTCTCCGTGGAGCCCATCCCACCGCAGGTCAAGGAGAGCTGCATTGTGTGTCAATCCACTGGCCATCCAATACCTCGACAAAGCCAAGCCACAGATGTCGCTGCGACTTGAAGGCAAAGTTGCCATCGTCACCGGCGGAGCTTCTGGCTACGGCAAAGGCATCGCCTCCAAATTAAAGGATGAAGGTGCACAGGTCTTGCTCTTGGACTTGAACACATCTCTGGGCAATCAAACGGCTACCGAGCTAGATGTGACCTTTCTCAAAGCGGATGTCACCGTTCGCTCAGACTGGGAACATGCTCTCAAAGCGGCCATCGACACATACGGCAAGCTTGATATCATAGTCAACAACGCAGGAGTGTCGCACGACCAGAAGGCGACCGAGACGACCACCGTGGCCGACTTCGACAAGTGCTTCAGTGTGAACGTCAAGTCACTATTCTTGTCATCCACGGTGCTCCTGCCATACCTGCTCGAGAAAAAGAGCTCGGCCGCCTTCATCTCCATTGCGTCCACCGGTGGGATCCGGCCCAGACCCGGCTTGACATGGTACAGCGCATCCAAGGCAGCGGTCAACACTGCAAGCAACGCGATGGCAGTCGAGTATGCTTCCAGGGGAATTCGCTTCAATACAGTTTGCCCTGTGGCAGGTCTGACAGACATGTACGTAGTTCAACCACACTGGTAAGATCTGATGGGCCCTGCCTGACATGAATTCCAGGACGAAAACAATCCTCGGCCCTGATGAGCTCGAAAGTGGGTTCCTGAAAACGATTCCTGCAGGTCGACTGTGTACGCCCGCTGATGTCGGAAGCGCCGTTTGCTACTTAGCAAGCGATGAGGCCAATTTCATTACAGGGGTGAATCTTCCGGTATGTCAGACCCATGCCAGCCATTATATCAGCCTCCTTACTAATCGACACGAAAAGGTGGATGGTGGACGTTGTGTATAACCGCTGCCCACTTGATCAACCAGTGCTTCTCAACCAGTGCTTTTCTGTTACTCATGCGATCTGTGTATCTAGTTTGCTGCAAAACCTTCACTCAATCCTAGTCGACAAGTCATGGATAGCTAGAATAGCTAGAATAGCCAGAAGCTCAGTCGACCATGATATTGGTCTTTTGCGCCAGTGTCTTCGACAGCGGTTTTCGTGGGCATCATAGATCTGTCAATCATCCTTTTCCGTCGTCCTTCGTCTTGACTGAGCAGAGTCGCTGTACTTGGGAGACTGGCAGGCATCCTCAGAAGAGTATTTCTTTTAGACCGACCCCTAGTCACGACCGGCGTCTACTCGGCCTTGTTGTTGTCCTTGTCGCTCAGGGCGCCCAAAGATATCAACACGCAAAACCGAACTGGAACGATGGCGACCTTCCATCTGATCAGAGTCGAATGACTTACTTCTCGAAGCCGCGATCTCTGACCCAGGTGCTCCCATAATGAGCTCGGCCTCGGGGTGAACGTTTGTTTGAATTCTGATTTCCTTGCTGATTTGGTCTCTTTTTTGACATGTTGTAAATTTACTGCTGTGATTGCCCAAATTCGAGTCACACCGCCAGTATCCTCAGTTTATACCTCTGCCTCCCCTGACGCGAAAGTGGCAGCATACAATGCCAGCACTGATCTAGCTATATTTTGTATATTTGACAATGGTGTTTTGTACAACCCCCAATTACCAGACCAAATTGCCCTGCGGTGTTCCACACTCTCCAGCACGGTCGGCTATCGCGCAAAAATCACTGTATATTGCACCAACCCCTACTCGAATGTCTTCATTTTGAATATCAGCCAATACTCTTCTCTAGCCACTTATAGAGCGACCCAAAGTCAGAGTTCTCGTATCCAGACCCGGGCTGCGCCAATGGCCTGTACAACGCCTCTGTGAACTCCCCCATCGGGACCGGAGACCCGGCCTCTCGAGCAGCAGCTACAGCTAGCACCAGGTCTTTGTGTGCCAACTTCGTGGCAAACCCGCCACGATATTCTCGATGGGAGGGCGGTGGTGATATATTGACCGAGACTTCGGGGACCGGATTGTTAACCTTGGGTAAGTAACAAATCAGATCACCAGCAGTAGTCAAATGGGGTTGAGGAGGAAATCATGAGAACCATGGAGCATACCTCAGAAGCCCAACATCTTCCTGTCGACGAGTTGATGATCTCGGCCAGCTGCTGCGGCTGCAAGCCCAGTCTCTTCCCGAGCAACATGACCTCGCTGCAAAGACATGTTAGAGAAGGCATTGATTTGTTGATCCATTGTAAGCATGATGAAACTCACGCGACTCCGGCCATCGAGATTCCAAGCAGAAGGCTGTCAGAGTTAGCTTCATCTGTAACAGAGATAAACCTAATCCGGGTACGCACTTGTTTGCAAGCTTCGCCGCCAACCCTGCTCCAAGATCGCCGCAATGCAAAACGGATTTCCCCATCAACTGTAGCACCGGCACGCTTCTCAGAAATGCTTCCCTGCTGCCTCCGACCATCATTGTGAGCGTCCCATCCCGTGCACCAACTGCACCTATTAACACCATATGGTCAACATGGGCCCCCTTCACAAACAACCGAACAGACAAGCAGACAAACAAACAAAGCAGAGCAAATAGGGAGGCGGCCTACCACCCGAAACTGGCGCATCGATCATTTCCACACCCACAGCCTTGATCTCCTGGGAGATATTGCGGCTCTCGCTCTGTTCGATGGTTGATTCGTCGATGCAAAGCGTCTCCGAGACGTCCGACGATGACAAGCCCTTGAGAGCTTCAAGAACCCCTTTAGGACCAAGGTACACCTCTTTTACATGCTTCGACGTCGGTACCATGGATATGACGGTTGAGGAGAGGGAGGCAACTTCCTGAGGACCTGTGTCGGGGAGAACATCATGAGCATCGACACACCAGGAAGGGAAAATCCCGAAAAAAGGGCGAGAAGAAAGCCCCAGGTAAGTGAATGTAGATGTGGGCGTGGAAGTGGACATACTGTTCGCTATGGATATATCAGCAGCAGGATTTTCTTTCCGGTGCCGCTCAAGGTTCATTTCCGCTGCGGCGGCGTTGGCGTCAAACACGACAAAGCTCCTGGGACCAGTCGGCGACGATGGGGCCTTGCGAACCAAGTTATCAAGCTTGAAGTCTTTCAGTCAGTGGACTTGTGCAAAACTCCGACGGATTACCGCAAGACAACTCGTACCATGTGGGAGCCCATGACACCTGAGAAGAGAGTAATCAGTCGACGACCCAGCGCTTTTCAGTGATGGTGGTGAAGGGGGGGGCATTGTGAGGACAGTTTGGATCTTTTGTTTTCTTCCGTACCGAGCCCAATAAACCCCAACGTCTCCCTTCGTGCCGCAGCAGCGCGAAGAATTAAACTAGAATGCATGTTTTTGAGATAACGCACACCTGTGGTACTAGTGGTACTAATGATGAAACTGTGTGTGAGCCGGAATTTCTTATGGCACTTGATTGGGGTTGGCTGCTCTACCGTTGGCGGCAGGGAAAAAGAACCATACATAATATAATATGGATTGAACTATGGATTGAACTATGGATTGAACTATGGATTGAACTATGGATACCCCGATACCTCGATAACCCCCCCTTTTTGGCTAATGCCTGTCTGCGTTCTAGAAGTTTGTCCTAGCTATATGAGCCTGCGTTGACATACTTGGGAGTCAGGACCCCCTTTTTCGCGGAACTGGAATTACGCCGGACCTTTTCGTGGAGCAAGAATATAAAAATATGCTTCGGATGCTTCGGGGCTTTTCCCCCAGGGCTTCAAAGGCCGGCGCGGAACTATCTTTGTTTTCGTGTTGGACTCAGGTTCCATCCAGCTCCGTTCCGTCTACTGTATGTACAACTACCCGCCTTGTTCGGCTTCCTCGCCGGAATCGGGGCAAGCCCTCCGACTCATTTCATATATACACACGGCAAGTGAATCAGTATCTCGGCATGGAGTCGACCGCCCGTTTTGTGCGGTGCAGTTGCCCAACATGTCATGGGTTGAAGTAGTCTATTGTTGAAAAAGTCCTCATCTATGTTTGATATAAGATGTCCAGTCGCGGGGCCGCGGTCTATTCTGCGAAGCCCGGGCTCTTCTCGAAGGCGTCAAAGTAGCTCCTCTCGTGACCAAGGCAGATTTTCGCCTTGGTTCTTGCGACCAATCTTCTCACGTAGTCTCGACTTCGGAACCAGGCGTTATAATCTCTCATGATCGACCCCTGTGGCTTTCCGATCTCGAAGTTCTCTTTTACATGGAAAAGATCACCGGTCACCACTATAGTGCCAAACTTTTCGAAGGACAGCTCCATCACCAAGGAGCCTTCGGTATGTCCAGGGCATCTGTGCAGAGTGATCCCCGTCCACAGCTCAACAACATCCTCGGAAATTGTTTTCCAATTCAGAATGTCAGGTTTCAGATAGTCCGGAAGATACAGGCCTCGATCGACGCCGGTGGCGCATGCCCAGAAAGCGTTCTTGAGCTCCATTTCATGACACCAGATTTCGACGTCTGCGTTTGGTGTTTTCACCTCTTAGACAGTGTACTAAAAGAAACATGCCAATTGTAATTACAATTGCAACCCAGTGGATAAGCTTTAGGACTGCACTCACCAGTACCAAAAAAGTGTTCTAAACCTCCAGCGTGATCAAGATGCAAGTGGCTCAGGACTATGGCTTTGACGTCGTGGATTGTTCCCGCTCCTGTAGCCTTGATCGCTTCAGGGAGAGAATGCTTCTCCTTGCTCCATATCCTGGGGGTACACTCGAGAGACTCTCGACCCCAGGAGGTGATTACGTCTTCGCACGAGCCGGTATCGTAGAGAATGAGTCCAACTTCGGGATGAAAGATGAGTGCTGCTATCATTACAAGGTCCCTCCGTTCATGGGATCGGACGACGCCAGTAGGGAAGATGTTTGCCCCGGAGAGCACGTCCGCGGCATCGACATCGAGGTCTCCGAGGTCTAGAAACTGTGAGGATTTGTTCCAAGTCAGTCGATCGTGTTCGCGAGGTCAACAACAGTAGACTCAGTGGTTAAGTTGTCATATACCCAGATCTTAGATCCAGTCGGAAGACGTGATGGAGAAGGCATTCTCGTCGGCGTACGGTGATAATAATAGTTGACAGCCACTTGTCGGCCGGCTGAACCAAGATGATCGGAGAAGAAGGATACGGATGAAATGATGGCTTATTTGCTACGGCTGCTGTGCGCCGATTACAGAGAAACTTCGGTAACAAATTGACAAGAAGAATGATAGGGTGGATTTTGGGCAGCCATCGTAGATACCAACTGTAGGGCTACCGAGATTCGGACGGTCCCATATCCTCGGCCACCGCTAAGCATTAAGCGCAGGCAATCACGGCGAATGCAGGCCCGCCCTCTCGCCGTTCCAGGCGACCAGAACAAATCAATCTCTTGGTTGTGGATCCAGAGCACCAGCCGAGCTAGTCAAGCGCGGTTGAAATATTGATCCGTGAAGCACCTCGAGCTCTCCATCCATATGTAATACTCAAGCCCCTGAATCCAGACGGATGTCGTGTATGGCAATGTTGGCGAGCCGAAAAATTGTCCTATCCACGCAAACAACCGACGTTTGTTGATCGACGCGTCGACGTCTCCAGCCTCGCCGAGATGCTGCTATCGGGCTGATCGCCGAGGTCTCCGGTTTGCCCGAAGTGGGAAGCGCCAGCCTCCCAGCCTATCCTAGGCCAGAGGTCCAAAAATTACCCTGTTCTGGACCTGCAGCAAATACAAGTATACACAAGTGGGTGGAGTCCTGAGAGGAGCATCAACGAGCACCCGAACACCACCAACTTGACCCGTTCTGGACGATGGGTGCCGAGTAGAGGTGGCCCTCATCCTCCTCCATATCATTACCAAATACCACGAGCGGCTTACCCTGCGGGGTCTCCACCTTTCTCCAGATGCAGAGGGAACTTTCAGATGGTTTTCATCTCCTTTCTGCTATATAGGCAGTCTCGTCCCGCGAGTAGCTCGCAGTGCCGCCCTAACTTGTCGTCTCTTTGTTGTGCCTCTATCACTTCGCCTGTACCCAATTCCAAAAAGCTCAATTCAAAGGTGTTGTTGACCTTACACCCTCCCCATATACCAAAGATGCGGCTCGCTCCGAAGGATGGTTGGGGAAGCTTGGTGAGTTTTTCATCGCAACAACGAACCTGGCTGGAGGTAACCGTACTAATCGCCGAACCAACTGATAGAAAATCTTTCTAGTTACTCTGGGGAGCTTCACCTACGCATATGCTTCTAGTATCATAGGTACTACACTTGCGCAGCCATCTTTCATCAGCTACTTCGGCCTGGATACGGCGTCAAATACACCTCAAGTGGAGGGTGCCATCAATGGGGTGTTCCAAGCCGGCGGCCTCATCGGAGCTTTGACGTGCACCTGGACGGCTGATAAGTTTGGCAGAAGGAAGGCTTTGTTCGTTGGTAGTATGTTCGCTACCGTCGGAGGGGCGTTACAAGCTGGAAGCGTCCACATGGCTATGTTCATCATCATGAGGTTTATATCGGGTCTCGGTATAGGTGAGTGGGGGTAATCTTTGCTATACGGCGCAGAAGTTCTTTTCCATTATTTCTATGTCCTTTCAGGGCATGTGATAAGGTACTGACCGCAAAAACAAACATCAGGTGCCTTGATCACACTGGTACCCCTATACCTGACTGAAGTGGCTCCACCCAAAATTCGTGGGCTTGTGGTCGGTACCACTGGAATCATGATCGGTTTTGGCTATGCGAGTGCCAGCTGGATTGGATTTGGGTTTTACTTCCTCGAAAATGGATCTGGGGCGCAATGGAGAGTCCCGATAGCGATTCAGTGTGTGCCCGCCCTGGGTCTGGCCTTTTCGGTCTTTTTCCTCGCAGAGTCACCTCGTTGGCGTTAGTATTCATCCTGATCCAAAAAAGCCCCTGATTTGAACATACCAGAGGCTAACACAAAAGGCAAAATTCCCACAGTCATCGCCAATGATCGCTACGAAGAAGCCTTTCAAGTCTTCGTCAAGGTTCACGCAGAGTCTTCCGATCAGGCAGATATGAATTCGGTACATGCCGAGTTCGAGCTCATCCGAGCTCAGATTATTCACGAGAAGCACAACGCCGTCAGATTTCTGGATCTCTTCACCCATAAAACGCTTCGGAGGAGAACCTTGGTAGGCTTTCTCACGCTACTGGGGGGCCAGGCGGCGGGCACACAAGTGGTCAATAGTAAGTCAACACCATACAACATGACAGAAAGATATCCCCCCACCACCCAAACTTGGAATCAGTCGTTTGACCAGATCTGGCGTGATCGTGTTCAGATTACGGCCCATCTCTCTATGCGGCACTTGGCTATGATGGCACCCAGACTTTGCTTATACAGTGCTGCTGGATCACCACGGTCGCCATCGGGAATATTATCAACGCCTCCATCATCGATAAACTTGGAAGAAGGCCGCTTCTCCGTACGTATCTCCAGAGCGGTGCAATTGCTTCACGCTTGCTGACGAGGCCATGTAGATTTTGGATTCGCGGCCTGTATAATAGCCATGATCGGAGAATGCGTAACGGTGTCCACCTTCCAACGAAGCGGGAGTCGACCTGCGGCTTCCGCCGCTGTGTTCTTCCTATTCCTCGAAGTTTTCTGGTATGAATTACCAAACCCCAGGGGTATTTTGGAGATAGGCAGCTGACTCTCGTCCGGCTTAGTTATGCTTCGACGCTTGACGCTACGACCTACGTCTATTCTTCCGAAGTATTCCCAACACCTATGCGAGCAAAGGGCATGGCCGTGTCCATTTCCGGACTTTTCCTAGGCGGCCTCTTGATCCTCGAGCCCGCTCCTACCGCGTTTGCCAGAATTCACTGGAAATATTTCTTGGTCTTCGTATGCGCCAGCAGTGTGATGCTTGTCGTCGTTCACTTTCTTTTTCCCGAGGTGAGTTGAACAGGTCCCTTCCTTGTTGCCTATCAATCATTTTAGATTTCTTGTATTTTTTTGATATCTTCGATTCCGCCTTGCGCTCAGCTGATTTTCCCCCCCTTGGGATTTGCAGACCAACCAAAAATCCCTCGAAGAGATATCAGCTCTGTTTGGCGATACGGTCGAGCACGACCCGGTGTCAGCAGACGGCCAAAATTTGTCCATATTCGAAGACCGTGGCGGCGACAAAGCTCCGGTTGATGTCAATCTCAAGGTCAAGGGGACTAATACCAGTGGTCGCTCAGACTGATTTAATAGTAAAAGAGAGGGCAGGGAGGTGACGCAGGACACCCCTTTGGGGCACCTATCTGGTACAACACGGCTTTGCACGTTAGCAGCCTTTTGTGCCTAGTGTAACTCTGTACAGAACCGACTCAGGAGAGGATAGGGAGCAAGAAGTGTTCTTCTCATTGAATACATTGACTGCTATATAACTAATGCAACTTCTCTATGCCATAAACCATAAGCTGCACAGGCAAGCGCATCATCATCTTGCAGTATAGCCACCATCCACAACGAAATCGGCTCCAGTCGTGTACGTGCTTGCATCAGAAGCAAGATACAGGTAAACACCTTTCAACTCCCTTGGGTCTGCGTCTCGTCTCATTGGTGTCAAATCATACCATTGTTCTTTCATCTCGAATGCGCAATCACCACTGATTGCAGTGTCGATGTACCCAGGGCTCACGCTGTTAACCCTTGCGAAACCTGCCCATTCCACTGCCAAACTTTTGGCAAGGTGGATGATCCCTGCTTTGCAGGCGTTGTAACAGGCCTAATAAGCTTGTCAGTCATTGTCCGCGAACAATCCGCGGACACACTCGAGACTCACCTGCTGTTGTGGCACATTCGCGGCGTGCCCAGACATGCTAGCAGTGAAGATCAGATTACCATGTCCCTGCTTCCGGAAGATCTCGCCAGCAACACGAGCACAGTAGTATGCTCCATTGTAGTCGATGTTGACAACTCGATGCCAATCTTCAAGTCTGTCATCCAAGCCCCCAGCCTTCGAGGGTATCCCGGCGTTTGCAATCATCACATCCAGTCGGCCAAAATCCCGGAGGACCGCCTGTACGACGCCTTCCACCTGTGCTACCCTCAGTGTCACGACGGCAAGAAATGGGAATGATCATACCTGGTCGTATTCTGAGACGTCGCATTGGTAAGCTCTGCATTTGACGTTGAAGTCCTTCTCAATGGTGGTAGCTAACTTAGAAGCATTGGGCGATTTGTGATACCACAAAGCAATATCCGACCCAGCTTCAGCCAACCCTCTGCAGACTTCATAGCCGATCCCACCGCTTCCCCCCGTGCAGATAGTAACCTTGCCAGACATGTCGAACATCTTGAAGACCGAGTCTTGGAGCAACGGATTTGGCCATCGTTTGCTTGTCGGGGCACCTAGGGAACCCATCTCGGCCTGAATTTTTGAGTATATCTACGTTGTTTGCTAAGTCCTCAATCTGAGAGATTTTTCAGGAGGATGCAAGGAGCAGGAAAACCAAGATGGCAATCTATTATCATACGAGTACGACTGGCTCTACAAGATCCTCCGACTGTCTAAGCGTCATGTCCGGATTGTTTACTGCCGCAGCTCGCATGCCGCGTTGGTACTTGCGCAAGGCTTTACTCCTGAATTCATCATTGGACGTGTATAGCTCCGACCCAACACCAACGATCGTCCGACAGTGTTCCGGCCACGCTGTTGTCCGTATCAAGGACAGATGCCCTCGAGGCAAGAAGTACATCGGAGTACCCACTCCGTCAGTATATGGTTGCCGGGATTGGGGAATGTCTTGCTCGGTTCCCCCCGTTTTGCCACTCATACGGATCACAGTGCTCCGTAACTAAGGTCTTTTTGTCTTTTCGTGCATCTTCCGCATGGTCACTCCACGATTTCCCACGTTCAACCCTCGTTCCTGGGGACGAGATTGAGTCTCCTCATCATTGCGGAATCGGGGCAAGCGCGGAGCCATGGGGCTGGTAGCTAACAAGCATTGAAATTATATATACTTCGACTTCGACTTCGCTTTCCATGATCAACATCTTCAACCAGCGGAATCTCGTCCGAAAGCAATTTCGACAACTGCTTGCTCATCTTCCACAATGGTCAAGAACCAGGACATCGTCGGCGAGTCTCTTGCCAAAGTGCTCCCTAGCTATGAAAAGCCTTGGTACCGAGTGCCTCATCTTCTGAAACTAAATCTTGTGCTGCTGGTTCCTCTGCTGTCTTCCGCAGTCGCAGGTTATGATGGTCCGTTGCTCATCTGGAAACCACTTCAGCCGCATTCGTACTAATTGTCTATTGCAGGCTCAATGATGAACGGTCTCCAAGCAACTGATTCCTGGAAGCAATACTTTTCGAATCCCATGGGAACAAAGCTTGGGGTGGTGAACGCAGCGCAGTCGATTGGTTCTGTGGCGGCTCTACCCTTCGTGGGCTATCTCAGCGACAAAATAGGCCGCAGATGGACACTCTTCCTCGGAATCGTCACCATCATTGTGGCAAGCATTATACAAGCTGCTTCGATAAACTACGGCATGTTCGTGGCCTCACGGATCATCGTCGGCGCCGGCGGTATGCTCGTGAGTCAGCCGTCGCCGATGCTCATCAGTGAGCTGAGCTTCCCAACCCACCGTGGCAAGTTCACGTCCTTGTTTTGGACATGCTACTATTTTGGCGCAATATTGGCATCATGGAGCACCTATGGAACACAGTAAGAGAGTCCCTGATCTCGGAAGAGCTTGTCTTGGATCAAGCCTTTCCAGCATCAATGTCTGACAATCTGCAGGAAGCACATCGGTGATTCCGATTGGGCATGGCGAGCCCCGTCCATCCTACAAGCTGCTTATCCCATTATCCAGCTCTGCTTCTTCTGGTTCGTCCCCGAAAGTCCGCGCTGGCTCATTGCCAATGGGAAGATTGCAAAGGCCAGAGAGATCCTGGCGCGTTATCACACTGGTGGTGACTCCAACCACATGCTCATCGAATTTGAAATGGCCGAAATCTCCGCGGCCATCGAAGCCGAACAAGCTGCGGCCGAGACGAAGTGGTCTTCGCTTGTGTCCACACCAGGCAACCGGAAGCGAACTTGTAAGTGTCCTCCTTTCCAGAAGGCCAGTCAGGCACTGATGACAGTAGTTATCGTCGTCTGCGTCGGCGCATTTGCCCAGTGGAACGGTGTTGCTATCATTTCGTATTATTTGACGCTCGTCCTGGATACGGTCGGGATCAAGGATGCGGATACTCAGACACTAATCAACGGGTAAGAAACATCTAGCTGACCTCTTTGAATGCTCTGCTCATGTCATTTCTATTGTAGTCTGTTGCAAATCTTCAACTTCTGGGCCGCCGTAAGTGCGGCTTTTCTCGTGGACAGATTAGGGCGACGCACCCTCTTCACCTGGTCGGGAATAGGCATGCTTGTGTCATTTGTCATCTGGACAGCTTGCTCTGCGGTGTTCGACAATGATGGCAGCAAAGGAGCAGGTATTGCGGTGGTGGTCTTCATCTTCATCTACGTAAGTTCTAAATATTGTGTCCGCCCGGATCTGCAGTATGAGCTGACACGAACCGCCATTAGTTCTTTCACTACGATATTGCTTATACACCATTGCTCTTTGGCTATACCACCGAGATTCTTCCCTACTCGCTTCGTGCGAAGGTATGTTGGAGACCCCTTGAAAACCCGGGCCCTTTTTGCACGCGCTTTTTGATTTCGAACCCGCGCTGCCGTCACGTTCAGCTAACAATATCTCAGGGGCTTACGGCAGAAATGCTTTCGATTTATGGATCCCTTGTGATCCTGGCCTTCGTCAACCCGATTGCGCTGGACAACATTGGTTGGCATTACTACATCGTCTTTTGCTGCATTCTGGTGGTCATAAACATCATTACCTGGTTCTTCTTTCCGGAGACAAAAGGCCACAGCCTGGAGGAGATTGCCGAAATCTTCGATGGGCCCAGCGCACATCCGATGGTCGACAGCATCGTTGCGGGAAAGACTGAGAACAATGAAACGATCGAGCATGTTCAGAAGGTGTGAGCATGAATGAGGGAGAGTGGACGGCGAAGGAGATTTGTACAAACTTCATACGTGGCCATCCTCTTGGAGGGATTGATCAAGGCATGACGAGCTTTCCGGTAAGGCCGGAAACTCGATAGGCGTTATTGACCCCTGGGGTCTCAAGTATTCGCGTCTAGACGTTCGGTTCCCACAGTGCCAAAGCCGTTAAGTGGCCACTTCGTACCTGGTTGAATCGGTCTGTCACCGCCAGATGATAGCTATGATGTTATTCGCCATCTGAATCCTGCCGAAGGAAGTATTTCTTCTAAAGGGTGGCGCGCATCAAAGTGGCAGATCTTGCGTCAAGATCATTCTTGCGGCACCGTAGCGGCTACGGTAAAACATTGTCGGAAGATACACATTTCATTTTCACTTCGTGCACTTCTCATTTTTCCTTTCCATATTCCGTACTCCCAGCTGGGCTGCATTTGCAGGACTCGGCTAATGGACTTCTTTGAAAAGCTCGCCAAAGCTGCCAATGGATGAAGATATCGACACACCCGTTGAAAAGACGCTCACCTCTTGCGCGGAGTGCCGGCGGAAAAAGGCGCGTTGTGACAGGGCGAATCCATGCAACAACTGCACGCGTCATGGCAGGACTTGTTCTTATGAGAGGATCTCAAGAACTCCTCTGACCCGCAAGCATCTAAGTCATGTCGAACAAGAGCTCGCCAAAGCGAAATCCTTACTCCGACAGTATGAGGCCAATCGTGCCCCGTCGGCACCGCCTGCTATCAATGACTCGACAAGAGGAGGGGCGCCAGAATATGTTTCGGTGCCTGGGGACCACGCTCCCTTCGACCTGTCACTTGGGGCACAAGAAGACAGTACATCGCTTGATCCCTTCCGGGACGGGCATCATACTTCAGTCACCGCTACTGACGGAGCCAATGCAACTGAAAGCCATCACCAGCTTGGCCCTCGAGTTGCAAGCAGTGTTCGCACAATAAGCCCAACCTTCTCGCTTGAGACGTCGCCTGCTAACCCAGACTTTGACTGGGATGAGCGAATCCAGAAGGCCAACCAAGCTCATTTCATTGATGGAATGGCCAGTCTGCCGGAAAAATCTGCCAGAGGCTACATGGGCGTGGCTTCGGGCGCGGCCCTAATCAGGCTTGCTGACGATAGTGCCGATTCTGCCATCGAAGTGGACAACAACCAGAACGAAGAGAACATGCAGGAGACGCCTCCGATACCAAGTGCAATATTCTCTCTATCACAACTCGAACCCTTTGTCGAATCATATTTTACGACATACCACATTTCTTACCCAATCATACATGAGGCCACTTTCAAAGCACAATTCATGGAGGTTATCCCGAGGCCAAAAACGAACGCGTGGCAAGTCCTGCTGCACATCGTCGCAGCGATGGGTGCCTTTGCTTCATCGGTGACTGCCCCGGAAGTCGACGTGGCATTGTTCGAGGCTGCCAAAGCGCGCATGTCCATCGACATGCTAGAGACAGGCAATCTAATTCTGGTACAAGCTCTGACCCTTATATCCAATTATGTTCAGAAAAGGAACAAACCAAACTCAGGCTACAATTATCTGGGATTGGCCAAAAGGATGGCTATGGGAATAGGCTTGCACAAGGAGTTTCCTGCCTGGCATTCCAACCCTTTCAAGCTCGAGACAAGACGACGTGTATATTGGTGTCTCTACATCTTCGACGTCGGAGCTACCATAACATTTTCACGGCCGTTAGATTTACCCTCGGACGGCATCGAGATCCAGCTTCCACTGAACATTGCGGACAGTGACATCACTGTCAACACGAAGAGATATCCCCAAGAGGTCCAGGAGACAACCTTGTACACACACGTCCGATGTCAAGCAAAGTTCCACCTGGCCACAACGGGGATCTATGCAAAGCTGATATCCGCCCCATTCCCATCAGCGGAACAAATGCTGCAGGCTGATGATGCCAATCTGGTCAAGTGGCTGCGAGAGATGCCACCATTTTACCAAGAAGGTTTCACCGTGGCTTCGAAATTCCGACTGTCTCATTCGATACTTCAATGGCGCTGGCGGAACTTCAGAATACTCATGTATCGACCCTTTTTGATGCGAAAATTCCTCACAAAGAAACGATCTACCGTACCCACTTCGGCATCCGACGAAAGTGCTATACAACGATGCTTGGATGCTGCCGCCGAGTCCATTCATTTGATTACAAGCTATTGGCAGCAAGGAACCCTGCAAAATGTCCTAGCATGTTGGTATTCATTGTACTTTTTATTCCAGGCAACGCTCATTCCCGTGATCTGCCTCAGGAATGAGCCGCACTCTGCCCTTGCTAGTGGCTGGCGCGCTCAGGTCTTCAACGCTCTTGAAACCATTTCAGACATGACACGTCTCAATTCGGCCGCCGCTCGATGCTACAACATCATCACCAAGTTATGCGGAGGCTACCTCGGCCAAGACAGCGGTGGCCAGTGGGAAGGCCTCTCCGCGACGTCCGAAAGCCCCATGACGCAGCTGAACGCACTCAACACCTTCATGTGGCCGATGACGGAGCCCCAATACTTTTCGAATGGGTATGATCTTGCATTTTTGGAGTCGGTGCCCATGGATTTCGTGAATCAGCCGTTCCCGATGTGATGGACCATATCCACTCGCCGCTCATGGCAAAGTGTACGCCCCGTCTACCACGAGATTGGCGCCCGTCATATAACTTGAGGCGTCACTGGCAAGAAAGACGTAAGCCTATTGTCTGTCAGCTATCTCCCTTCTTTTGCTGGATGCTACAGACTTACCCCTTTCAACTCGTAAGGGTCGCACAGCCTCTGGGCCGGAATCATGCCGAACCATTTGTCCCGCCATTCCTGAGGATGCACAGACAGCATATCAGTTGCAATGAAACCTGGAGACACACAATTGACTCTGCAGAAGTCGACCCATTCTACGGAGAGACATCTGGCCAATTGCACCAGGCCGGCCTTGGAGGCATTGTATGCAGCTTGCTTCTGTGGAACGTTGACGAGAATTGCGCTGACACTGGCGGTGAAAATGATGTTACCGAAACCCTGTTGCTTGAAGATACGGCCAGCAGCCTGAGCTGTCCAGAACGCGCCATCGAGGTTGACCTTCATGATCTCGCTCCACTGTCCGACAGTAGCATCCTCAGCTGCGAAGTGAGAGGCTATGCCTGCATTCGCAACCACTATGTCAAGCTTCCCGAAGTCCTTGGCCACCTGGTTCAATGTGGCTTCAATCGCCTCTTGGCTCTTGACTTCGGCTTGGTAAGCGACACATTTGACGCCGTTTTCCTTTGCGATCTCCGCGGCGATCTCATGGGCGTCTTTCGAGGAGTTGAAGATTACAGCAACGTCCGCTCCAGCTTCCGCGAGTCCTCTTGAGACCTCGAGTCCAATCCCTCGAGCTCCGCCGGTTATAGCTGCGACTTTCCCTTTCAAGCTGAATGCTTGAAGCACCTTCTGATTGTCCGGCTTTGAAAGAACCATGTTGTTAAGCAGCGATCAGCCGAATGTTCAAGTTGACAGTTGAAACGAAATTTACACCAAATGTTTCGCTAAGAGCGCAATGATCAGGTTACATTTCTGCTTTTGCAATATCTACGACTAAACAAACATGTCCGATGGCTCGGCACTGTTCACCGGAGTAGAAGCAAGATGATGCGGGTCACACCTGATCGCTTACTCGGACAAACTCCGTGATGTTGGGGAAGTTGGCTTTGAGCAGTCCGGTCGGCCCTCTTTGGCCGCTCGTGAGATTATCAATATTGGCTCTCCGCTCGGAGCACTGAAATCCGACCAATTCTCAAACCTCATGCAAGCGGTTTACTTTCTATCATGAGATCATATCCAACGATGTTGTTCCGAATGAGGTCTCCGTTAATCGCGTCGTTCGTATCGAACCTTTTCTGCCCTCTTTCCAACGTTGGCTCTATGTCCGCTGCCACGTGGCGGCTGGCGACTCTCTCCCGAGCTAAGAGTGGGTCGACGTTGACAAAGATCTTCAGATCCAGGTACGGGGCTATTTCTCTCCACTTGTCCGCATCCAGGAGGAGATAGTTGCCGTCAAGAATGACAATCGAAGTGTCAGCTGATATCTTGATATCGTTCTGCTTGGGATCCTTCAGTGCGTGGTCGAAAGATGGAGCAAGTATTGTCGGTCTCGCGGCCGGAGGCAACCTCGCAGACGCTGCGAGATCTTGGATGAAGGAGAGAATGCCGTCGACATCAAATGTCCATGGCGCACCGCGCCGAATGTATGCCTCTTCTCGATGTAGAAGTGGAAGGCTGTCAAGGTATTTCCGCGTGTAGTGAAAGCCATCCAGTGGCACTGTCTGCGCTTGACAAGACCCGTTACTTGACGATGTCTCCTCGTTGAGGCGCCTCACAATGGCCGCAGCAATTGTCGACTTTCCACAACCTGGTGGGCCTGATATGCCGACGAGCAATCGACCAGGCGACTTCGCAAGTGCCGCTGCGCTTATTTGCGCTGTCAAATGAGCATAGATGTCCTCCATCGTTGCATGTAAGGTAGGTGTATATGCTAATATCACACGAGAACGCTCTCTTTCACGCTGACTTCATTCGATACTCAGTGGAATACCATGCGCCGGCAGGCCAGTCTGCCATGCATACGAGTTTTATTTTGCTTCTTCCCCCATCACCTTGTACCACATTTCGTCTCCAGTCCGGATGTGCCAAATTCGACAGTCCACAATTCGAGTGGATGATCATCTTTGGGCATGTTTACCGAATCTATAACCGTTTCCCCGGCTGCATGTGTCGCTTTGCATCCCGGGAATAGTTTGGCTGTTCATGCGGACGACTGTGCTCCGGACCCACCAACTCGGTTTCTTTGGGGATCGGACTTCCGCATCTCCATCAACGACGCAGGGACAACGGCAGGCCTGCCCAGTTTCGTTCAGCACCTCCATTTTGCGACCGAGACAATACGAGTACTAGTATCTTCAGAAGGACAAACTTGCTCAATACGTGGGTACCACGGGTTATCAGACTCCGGCGAGTCTTTTGACTAGGGAATACTTACGCAAGGGGGAAACGGCCCCTCGCCGTGCCTCGTCTGCGTACAGCTCGAAAATAACCAGTCCGTCCTGGCTAGCAATTCTTAGATGTAAGTCCAGTTTTACGAAGCAAGTCAAAAAACCTCTACTACGAAACCTTTCCTATCTTGCTGCCCTCCTGCCCATCTCTCTTCCAACTTGGTCACTCATATCAACAGCAACAGCCCTTCCTTCCAGGTTTGCTCGTCAACATATCAAATTGCCAGCATCCCTCAAACATGGGCGACGCCGGTGTTCTAGACAAGGCCAACGATGGCAGTAATCCATCCTTCATCCTCCGCGCCGTCAAGGACGTCTCCCTCTCCGACACCGACATCCCCAAACCGTCCATCACCGACCCCTACGATGTGATAATCCACGTTGGCCAAACCGGCATCTGCGGCTCCGACGTGCACTACTGGCAACGCGGGCGCATCGGCGACTTCGTCCTGACCTCGCCCATCGTGCTAGGCCACGAGTCCGCGGGTACCGTCGTCGAGATCGGCGGGAGCGTCAAAAACCTCCGCGTCGGCGACAAAGTGGCTATCGAGCCCGGCGTGCCGTGCCGACACTGCGATTACTGCAGAAGTGGTTCGTACAATTTATGTCCAGACACAATCTTTGCCGCGACACCGCCTCATAATGGGACACTGTCGAAATATTACAAGACCGCCGCGGACTATTGCTACCCCCTGCCGGAGCACATGAGTCTCGAGGACGGTGCGCTGTGCGAGCCCGTCGCTGTGGCCGTGCAGATTTGCAAGGTCGGCAATGTGCGCGCGGGCCAGACCGTGGTGGTGTTTGGATGCGGACCGATCGGGTTGCTCGTGCAGTGCGTTGCGAAAGCGTATGCTGCAAAGACGGTCATTGGCGTCGACATGAGTCAGAGCCGGATGGATCTGGCCAAGAACGTCCTGAAATGTGCGGATGGCGTGTTCAAGACATCCCCCATGCCCCTGCCCAAAGAAGAAGGACAAGCCTCGCCAGCCTACGACGCCGACAAAGAGAGCGCATGGAGCGCACATGTAGCAGACGAAATCAAGAAGACATTCGACCTAGGCGAGGGCCCGGATGTGGTCATCGACGCCACCGGAGCGCAGTCCTGTATCCAGACCGGTATAAATCTCTGCAAAAAGGGCGGGACATATGTGCAAGCCGGCATGGGCCGGGAGAATGTCGTGTTCCCCATCACCACGGCGTGTATTCGCGACTTGACCATCAGGGGTTCGATCAGGTATACGGCAGGAGTATACCCTAGGGCCGTTGACTTGGTGGCCTCGGGCAAAATCGATCCCAAGGTATTGATCACGCACCGGTTCCCTTTCGAGAAGGCGGAGGAGGCCTTCGAGACGGTGCGGAAGGGTGGAGAGGATGTGCTGAAAGTCATCATTGAGGGAGTGAGGAATTGAGATTGAGGTTTCAAGTTTCCCGCTTTCTTTTGGTCATACTATATCAACCGAGCCTCATTCTCGAAATAAGAGCCATCTCCGATCCCCCTGAGAACAAAGACCAGCCATGTCTTCTGAAGTCGGACGTTAGCCGATGAGACGTAGACGCCTTTCTCAGTATACAACGCCAACATCCGTCATCTGTACCTGAGGCGTCCAGAATAGCCGTGTCTTTGTTTCGGTTCACAGTGGTAGGTAGTGACCGCATGACCTTGCCGGGAAGCGCAATGGAGGAAGAAACAGCTTGTTTCGAAATCTTATAAGCGTATTATCGGGCAGGCTGAATGTAAACGCCATATGGTATCTCGTGCAACAGAAAGCCAGAAAAACCACAACGCCTCACCCACCCATCTAGTCCCGCGTTATCAATCAATATTAGTACTTTTCATAAAACCAGGCCATAGCTTTGTCCATGACGCTTTTGCCGCCGGTTTCAATCACATCACCGTGACAGGGGATGATACGATCGTAGTCCCATGCTGCCTTCATCCTCTTTGCGGATGCCGCAAATCCAGCCCGGTCCGAACTGCTGAATGCGTACCAAAGCATCCGCTTCTGCCAGGTCATGTCGCCTCTTGTGTTCATTATTCCCGCAAAGATCTTGGTCAGAATGCCGGAACGAGGGTCGGTTCCCGACTTGGAGAACTGTTCGGTCGCAGGGAGGTTGAACAATAGATCTGCCTCGATCATGGTCCGGCTGGGCTTGTGATCTGGAGATAGGTTAGTACAGTCCATACATACCTCACTCGAGGGGGAGGGAAAGAGACGTACAGAACACCAGCTCCTTGTTCGGATGCATCGGGAAGTATTCGGAATCAAACTCTTTGTCGAATTCAGTCGAAATGTGCACATCGGACTTTGCCTTTGAGGTGAAGACATGAGCAAACTTCAGTCCAGGATGCTTCTCTGGCAGTCCCTCGGGTGCGATGAGCTCGGCCTCAGGGTATTCTTTTGCCCACGTCTCTACCATCAGATGGTGCTCGAGATCAGGTGCAATGATGTATTTGATCGGTCCCATGGTTTGCACCTTGCTTTTCACGTCCGATGTGAGCGCGACGGGGGAGAACACGGCCACATTTCCGGTCTGTAACTTCACCAAAGTGGCACGACCGCCGACTTTGATATGGCCGAAACGGAGGAAGGGCAGGCTGAGGGTTGTGATGTTCGAATTTGGGAGGTCTCGAATAACCATGACCTTCTCAGGGTTGGCAGGTAGCAGTTTAGACGCCATTGTGAGGGTTCGGACGGATTGGAAGGGAACGCAGTTGAATCGCAGAGAGGTCTGTGGATTGTTGTAGGTCAACGAATTCTTGCAATGAATGAAAAGATGGACAGACGCATAAAGGGTTTTTCATTCGCATTATATGTCTTCTGGCAGGCATTCGTATCTCAAATCCTTACCATCGTATTTTGGTTGCATTTAGAACAGTATCTCAATGGGAAACACGTCATGATCTGAGCAGAAAGTTGATGCGAGTTGCGGCGAGCTCGGACGACGCCATGGACGAGCTTGACTTGCCCTATCTCGCATCTCGCCTGTCTCCCTGTCTCCCCTGTGGATTCATCTTAGGCTGCACCAGGCTCTCCCTCGGCTTGTCGGTTCGTGAATCTGTCATGATCCCTGCATGGCGCTATTGACTATACCATAGTAGTACCTGTTACTCATCACATGCCTCACTAGCCACGGTGCCACGTCTGTTGGCGAGCTTTTGGCCAAGGCAAGCTCTTCCTAAGGGTGAGTAAGCACCTCCCTCTAGCCTGGCGAGCTGGGTAGTGCGTTTACCGTTCTTGTCTGTCATCTCTAAAACGGTTCGGCCGTACGGAGTAACTGGTAGGTATTTGGAAGACCCAAGACCGTGGATCATGAATGAGGCCACTTACGCCCGTGACCGTTCTCAAGGAGAGGTCGGTGGCAGCTTGCGACTTTCCAGGTGGTGAGGAGGATATGGTAAAACTGTTAGAAGGCGGTACGGTAGGACAACCGGCTTTCGAATCCTTGGGCACTTCCAAACAAGCGCAAGGATTCGCGTGAGATCGAGTAGAAGTGGTACTCGTTTTCAGTGATGAATTGCGCGGTCTGAAGCAAGAGTGTTGAAGTGGTAGTTCTTCAAAAAGGCACGCTTGATCACGTAGGAGTGCAGAAGCTGCGATTCTTCAAGCTGCTTCGGTTGCACAATGAATCCTGACTTGCAACCATGATGCCATCTTGATGACCTTCTTTTGATGCACATTCATATCATTGTCATTGCAAACCCTGACCTGCTCCAAACACATCTTACAATCTCTGTCACGAATGCCGAGATGGAGGGCACTGATCGCGAACTCCTTCATGACAACCCACTGAACGTGAAGATAGAGCCGATGGAAGATCAGGCACTTGCATCTACTGTGAGAGCGACTTGATCTGGGACTTTTTCAATTGGCTAATGCTCGACAGACTCTTACTCCTCAAACATCGAAGACCGAATCCTCCACGCCGCGATGGCAATCACCAACACTTATCCGCACTGTTGTCGAAGCCATCTCCCTCATCGCCTTCTCCCAGGTCTTGTGGCGGTACATGCAGTACACTCGTGAACACAAGTCCAACACGCATGAGAACTGCAAGACCAATGCCCAAATATTGTATGAGAGAGGTCTCGCTCAGTGTAACGCCGACGCAGCCAGACGTCTTCGAGGTGGTGCTTTGGGAATGAATTGGCTGGAAGCCGTAGCAGCCATGGTACTCTTTGCGGGATGCCAGTATCTTGTATGGCTTGCTCAAGGCTGGCTGATCGTCAGGATTTGCTTCATCATGAACAAGAACAAGGCATAGAGGAGGAACCCTGAACATGATTCTTATCCTGTCTTCGTCAAGCATGAGTCCACATCTGGAGTCTGAGCATGTCTCTCAGCTTGTCTGGGAGTGAGTGATCCGCCTTTGAGGTAATCCCATTCGTACATTCTATGTCATTGCTTCGTCAGTTATCGACAGTGGCTTGCTATGGAAAGAAACAAATCAATTATTCCAACAATCTGCTACCAGCACAAGCGTTCCTCGTCCCTCGCTCATACCTCCGTACCAGGTTTTGATACCACACATTGTCGTGGCTTCCATAACCCAAATGGTCCGGGTTCATCACTACATATGCCGACTTGCTCGCCACATCTTCGACAAACGGTTCTCTCTCGTGGCCATTTGTGTGGCCGGATATTGCAGGCGAAGTAAGTCTCCTCATCTCTCTTCTCGGGCTTTGAAGGCCTTTGGGCGTCACCAAGAGCACGTCCGGATTGTTGCCTGTGGACGTATCCACCGGAGACCACGTCTTTCTTGAGACAGGCGAAGACAAAGCAACATCGAGGGCCTTGTTGTCGAGAATGACCCCCGGAGTTTTCAGATAAAGAGCTTGGTCATATTCCCAACGGTGCCACTGGAGCTCCCCAAGAAGTTGTGCATTGGTGTCCCAGGCGTTGTTAATCCGTACCGGATGGTATATGAGGCCGTACAGCTCTTGTACCTCCCGCATGAAGCTCAGAGCAGACAAGTACAGTTGAGAGGATTCAGCCTCCCATGTGCCAGGGTAAAGCAGAACAATAGACGGCTGCGTTGCTAGTCGCGAAGAAGCTCGTTGTTGTTTTGCGAAGAGTAAAGTCGAGCACAGATCTGATGGCTCGAGAAGGATAAACATATATGCGAGTCGTTGAAGTGGTGGTTGTTCCGAGGTCTCCTGACGACCTGATGTGCTCTCGGACGAGTCTTGAGCATTTGCTTGACTCCCATCGTGCGCTAACACTGGTACTTGGACTGAGTCCAGGAAACGGTCAGCCTTCTCAAGCGTGCGATCGCCAGAGTTGGGCGGAGCTGCGTCAACGTCTTGCGCAACCGCTACAGCAGCGCTTTCGTTGTCTGATTTTTGAAATTGAGGCGGGAGAGTAGGTACAGGTTTCGGTTCGGGCGGCGCCCTCAGTGCTTCCTGTAATGATCGGACAGTCTGTTGTTGTAGGACATATCCGGACATGAACAGCAAAAAAGTGAAGATGCAGACCACCCCACTCGATACAGCCATTGACACGGCTGAGGATGTAAGAAGTACCATCGCGTCGTGCAAGGACCGGGTTCCGGCCCAAGTATTCGGCTCGCACCGTCGACGTTCACAGGCTGACTTTCAGTGAGGATCGGACCTAGGGGTGTTTGAGGAATTGCAGCTGATGATGTAGAGAGTCAAAATTGCTCATTATTGATAGCTCTCTCTTCCAAAACAAAGACGTCTTCGCCTGTGAGAGAGCACACCTGATTTCAATTTTGTTTACCAAAGTGGTTGCGAGGCAACGGGCACATCCTGCTCGCCTGGTCGCCTGGTCGCTGACGTCTGCGGAAGATCGCCATCATCCGCTCAAACACGAAAATTCACGAAACCAAATGCGCCCGCATATTCACCCTCGACCAACAACACGACTGAGATAAACAACAGTGAGACTCTTGCCTCTGATCTGTTTCGGCGGAACCCGTCGACAACATGTCTCACCGCGCCGATGCCTCCAATACGCTCGACAACCGTGGGTACTCTGGCCCTCTCATCCGAGGCCAGAACCCGGCCCTCCTCCTCGAGACCGCGATGCGCGATCGCATAACCGATTCATTATACTGGAAAGAACAATGTTTCGGCCTCAACGCCGCTACGCTCTGCGATAGAGCAATCGAACTCACATACATTGGTGGTACCTATGGTGTTGCGATGAAGCCTTCGCCGTTCATCTGCCTTGCGTTCAAACTCCTGACGTTGGTGCCCGACAAGGAAATCATACTAGAATACTTGACGTACGGAGGAGAAGAGTGGAAGTATCTACGAGCGCTGGCTGCGTTCTATGTGCGGTTGACCTTCGACGCAGCCGAGGTATACAAGACGCTGGAACCTATCCTGGAGGATTCCAGAAAGTTGAGGCAAAGGAGAAAGGAGTCGTACATTCTCGTACACATGGACGAATTCGTGGACAATCTCTTGACGAAAGACCGCGTGTGCGGAACAACTTTGTGGAAATTGCCTGCGAGACAGTTATTGGAAGATTTGGATCAATTGGAAGAGAGAGTCAGCCCGCTGCAGGCGGAGCTCGATGCTATGGAAGACGAGGATGAAGTCATGGAAGATGGTGAACGCAATGGCACGAGGAGTGAAAATGGCGAGAGTCCACGAAGCCAAGATAGGAGCCGGAGCCGGAGCAGGAGCAGAAGTCGAAATGGTTCGGAAAGTGGTTGAAGGAGACACCTCACTCCCCACACAAACGCATTCTTGTGAGAAAATGCGTTCGTGTCTCAAACCACTACATAATCGCCACCGTCGCTGGAGGATTTTTCGGCCGAATTTGACTCTTCTCCAGCACCATGAGCTTCCTCCTCTGGAAACTTCTTCGGGGCTGGATCCGACTTATTCTGTCCGAAAGGAGTGAGCATGGACGCCTGCGGCCTGATGAGATCCATCAATGAAGTGCTATCATCTCGGCGGTCCCAGGTCGGGTGCTCAACGTGCCTTTCCGGTAATTTCAGCTCCTTGGGCAAAGGTATCCCTTCAGCCTTAGCCTTGGCCTCAGGCTCGTCATCAGATGGATCTTTTTGAGCCTCTGAAGACACATCCCGCGACGCCAAATCCGTCGTGGCAGCTGCTGTAGCGACTGCCCCGTCATTCTCGGCAGCGTCTCCTTGCAGCGATGGTGCCTCCTGCAGGATCGTGCCTGAGGGCTCTGATGCCACCGACCCGTTATCATCACTTTCAACAGAATGCTCGGACGCATCATCTGGAGAAACCGCATCGGAATCTGGGTCTGGCACTGCGTCCCTTTCCTCACGGTACAAGAAGTCCCGCCCTCTCCAGGCTTCTTTCCTCATGTACCGGCACCATTCAGGCGCATTGGATGCCTCAGTATCGAGGAGCTGGACCATACTTGGCCCTCCTATGTCCGTGTTTACCACGTTCAACAAGGTGATTGAGAAGAAGCCATCGGACGTTGACGTGGACGTCGGCAGAAAAGGTCCAGCGTACACACGGACGGGCCATATGTTCCAGTCCTCCTGTAATTGCTTGACGGTCTCATCCGCGGTATTTCTCAGCAGTTGCGGTTTCTGGCCAATATGAGCCGCAGAGAAATTGAAATTGATCAGCACGACAGGCTCGTTGGAGTTCATTCGCACGCTGTGGGACCGCGAGATCTTTTCATCGAGTAGGCCTCTGAGCATCACTTCGACTACTTCTTTCTGTGTGTTTTTGGTTTCAGCGTCGTTGTCGTTGCGGTCTGCGCCTGTATCGGCTCCTGCATGTGATCGACCATCATCATCATCGCCGTCCGAAATCTGGGAGGACTCGCAGGTCATCAGGTTTCGTGATACCAAGCCGCCGACTTTCCTGATATCTTGGTCGCTATAGCCAGCAGTGGCCAGCGCATCGCAGATTTTGGCCACGAGTAGAACGCCAGCGCCTTGTTCGCTGGACAGTGATAGCTTGTTGTCGCTGTCTTCTACCGGTTCGCCAGCGCGATCTGCCAGCAGGTCGAAGGTAATAATGTCGTCGACCTCGATTCCGTAGGACGCGGGGAGTTTGGAGATGCTGTTTTCCATGACTACCTTTAGCTAGGTAATTAGGACGAGTATGTAGTATTGTATTACAATGTTCGCAAGTCGGAATTTCTGGAAATACTGGTGAATCGTTGTCTGCAAGTTCAGAGGAAGATGTTCTTAGTTCCATTCCTCTTGTCGAAGGTGGAATCGTATCTACTGGTACAGAGTAGCACATTATCACATGCCACTCTCAGATTGTTTTACGCTGACCTGCGGATGACGTGCCATCATTGTCCGTTGAATTGATCAACCACCATTGCCCTGCATACCTACGGAGTAACTCGTACTGCCGGCGCCATCAATCGCCAGCTCGCTCGGCCAATCGATTGGAGGATCGGGACAGGATCTATTCATTGGCTGCCTTTTACGAGTAGGAGACGAGTTCAATATAGATCAGATCAACAAACATACCGTACAGACCGTATATGCAAAACTACTGTGTAAGGTAAGATGACACTGAACCGGTGGATGCGCACCCACCGTACAGCACTTCAACGCGAGTTCTCTGTTGTCTACAAACGACAATGAAGCTCGCTTGACCAGGAGGCCCTCCTGCCACACAAATTAACCTGGATCTCGCCTTGGGCCAGGCGGACAGCCTGTAACATAAACTGTCCTGATCCTTGCCTTGGAACAGGAGGACGGTTTGTAACATAAACTGTCCTCGCTGCTGTTTGTCGTTGAACGGCACCCGAGCGCCAGATTACATGGTTCACCATGAGACCGGACTTAGTAGAGATGGGAGACACAATCAGAAATGGACAAAGACCAAGGCAGGAAGGTCTGGCAGTGCGGACGCCGCCTTCACTGAATTGACCGCTTCTGGCTGCCGCATTCCGCATTTGGACTGATGTCTTCACTTGTGACTCTTCTCATCAAGTCGCGCCAAACGTGAGGTGCGTTTGAGACCAGAACGTACCCTAAACCACTGCCCAAACAAAGGATAGTAACGATCTCAATCCATCGCGCGACCAGTAAGAAGCCCTCTATCTTGACCGATTTGGAGACGTGACTAACTGAGACAGGTCATGGATCAAACCGCCCAGCAAGTCGCCGGTCCTCCAGACAGTGCTGACCCTCTCGTCGGCCTGAAAGAATACTTCCACGGTCCCGTTGGAGCCATGATCGTCGCCGAACACATTGCAAATGCAACCCCAATCCCTTCCGCGAAAGTCAGCAGAGACACCGGCATCGCCATCGAAGACGTGGACAGGATGATTGATGAGATTGGTCGCAACGAGTTGATGAGATACGTCGCCATATACTGCATTGACCTCCACCGCTTCATCAAAGAAGACGTCGCTCTTGTGGACGAGGTCCTAGAGAGAATGATCATCCTCTTTCGTGAGGGCTCGTCGACCACCATGGCTCAGTTCAGGGCGATCTTCGAATTTGTCTCCCGCAAGCTGAGGATCGTAGGAAGGGTGGCAATCAACAGAGCACGGCAACTGCGATTCGACGACGGCGGCACGTTTCTTCTGAGCATGGTGTATTTTTGGGTGTTGGCGTTGGTCATGCTTCTCAGATTCGATCCATACAAATACTTTCGAGCTGATCGCACCGTCGATATGGGAAACTCGAGCCTGGCTGAAGCGAGTTTGTTGCAGGCTGAGTGAGCCACAATCAGAACAACTGAGACGAGCCAGACAAATGGTCTTGGTCAGGGTCCAGTAATATCGGTCACAAACACACAGGTCGATCGAATACGTTGGTTTGGAAATCCTGAAATCCTGAAATCAGACACTTCGTACTTCAATTTCTGTTGAGATAGGATTCTTTCCTGGCTTGCTTCGCCGCTTTACGGGCCTGGTGCATGCTGCCTCCGTATGACTTGAGTAGATCCGTCCGTTCCAATAAAGCGTCTTCCGTCACAGTATCTAGAATAAATCGGCCCATATTACCGGTCCTCCAGCGTTGTACAAATTGCAGCGCCGAGGACTCAAAGTCCGGAAGTCCCCCTTTCTTGAGGCGACCTTGCTTGCGAGCCAGCCCGTCCAGTACAAGAAAGATGTCATTGGTCGGCTCCGAGAACATATTATACAAAGTCGGATCATTCAGGTTCAGGTGAAAGAGGAGGTAGTCCGCGATGGTCGTGGGAGGGATAATCGTATCTTTGACGTTCCCGCAAAGTGCCAACTTCAGCATACTTTCAGCATCTGGTACGTATGGAACAAAAACACCAGGTGTATCAAGGACGTAGACTCCGGGCCTTCCATCCTCACCGTCAATGATTTTGACGTCTGTGCCAATCTTTCTTGTCACTCCAGGCTGGTCTCCTGTCCTTGCAGCTTTCGCTTTACCTAGACTGACGTTTCGAAGCGCGTTCAGGAGAGAGGATTTCCCGACGTTGGGCATGCCGACCACCATTAAACGAGTGCCGAACAGCGAGGTCGACTGGTTGGCGTGGGCTCTTGCGAACTCGACGACTCTACTGATGGCAGTGCGAGACTTGATGTCGGTAAAGAAAGATGTGGAAGGTGTATCCCATTGTCTGATAGTGGCGTCTCTTTTCCTGTCTTCATTGGTGAAGTTGCTCCCCAAGTCTTGCTTCGTATACACGATCAACCGTGGACGCTCGCCGAGGTTTGCCTCGAAGAGAGGGTTGCGCGAGACTATGGGTGTACGATAATCTCTGCATTCTATGACCAGATCGATTTGCGAGACCATGGACTTCATCTTGGACAGACCAGCTGCATGATGTCCTAAATAGTAGGATCTCGGTATGGAGGACAGGTGCGGGTAGACCTGTCGAGGTACGAATGTCCCCATCTCGGAGCTGGTCGATTGGAAATATGTAGATGATCGTCGGAAGCCATCTCAACCACTTCTCGCAGTCAACTCCAGCATCTGGACATAGCGGATACTGGTTGATACTCGCACAGGAATTTCCTGGGAGCAGAATCGCAGCTGCATTCCGCGAGGCTTGTGTTTCGCCATAACAATCATAGGGTGAAGCATTGGCACCACACCACTGCATAAAGCCTCTTCTCCTCCCTCCGTCCTCAATAACCACATCTCCCAGGGTCGTTCCTGATACTCTCATACTCACTGGTCGCCTGCTGAGTCTTCAACTTCATGTCTCTTTATGTCTGATCAGCATACTGAGGTCTTGCCCCGAATCTCCTCAGAGACCATGCTCCAGTCCGACGGGTCTGCAATGCACGGCACCTACATCCGTCAAGCACCAGTCTAATGATCTTCGCCAACGTGGCCGACCTGTCACGTTGCGAGATTCCATATCATGACGATCAACATGCAGACTTCCTGCAGGATGCCTTTTCTCCGCTTTGCCATACAAACACCCTACTCGCTCCCTATACAAGCTATCGTGAAGTTGAGGTCTTGTACAGGCTTTGGACGCAGTGCTAGCTACTTTCGTGCCCTCCAACTTCCATCCCGCCTGCGGAGATGGATGCGGCCGATTTCTACCACCCAGTCTACTGCTGATTGATCAGCATCTTGCTGTCAACCTGGAGATGTTCATGATGACTTATATTCTGCTGTTGCCTGGAGATGTAACGTGCCTCTGAGAATTTGTTGACTTGCTTTTCGTTCGTTGTATTAACATTTTGACCATTTCACAGTGGTTGTCTGGCCGGTTTGACTATTATTGTGCCATATCTAGGTCCAGCAGCGCATCCCGAGGCCTCCAATGCCAGCCATGTCCGCGTTTCTACAATGGCTGAACCGGGAGACTGGGCTTCAGTCATTGCGTACCTATGCCAATAAAGACATCTACCTTATCCTTCTAACCCGATTCTTGAGAATGTTCGCCTATGGAGGTGCTGCTTTGGTCCTTGCAGTCTTCCTGTGGATAGCCGGGTACGGAAAACAGATCGGAACCTTCATGACGCTGACCCTGCTGGGAGACGCTGCGATCAGCTATCTGCTCACCATCGTGGCAGACAAGCTTGGTCGTCGCCGAGTGTTGATGGCAGGCTCGCTACTGATGGTGGTCTCGGGGACGGTGTTCTCTCTGACTCAGAACTACTATTTACTGCTTCTGGCGGCTATCGTAGGAGTCATTTGCCCGGGCGCTCACGAGGTTGGGCCATTTCGTGCTCTCGAGGTGTGTCGCTCTGCCATGTGCACTCAACCCGGATGAAATCTGACTATATTTCGTTCTTCAGGAAGCTATCCTCGCCCAGCTCTCACCTCTTGAAGCCAGAACTGACATTTACGCTTGGTTCGCCGTTGCCTCCACTATTGGCATGGCAGCTGGGCTTTGCGTGACCGGCTACTTGACATGGGCACAACGTACCCTTCTGCACCGCGACTGGAAGGAGACATATCATCCAGTCTTTGGCATGTACGCCTTGATTGGGCTGATCAAATTCGCAATCACCTTTCTTCTCAGCTCTGAATGCGAAGCCGGTTCTGCGGCGAAGTACTCCTGGGCGGCAACGACGACGGTGGAAGAGCTCCCTTCTCCTTCCTCAGAGCAGACCGGCCTCCTTGGGCGTCCATCTTCGACTACTAAACAACCTCGATCTGCTCCCACCCCGTCAACGACTGCGTCCTTGTCGTCCCGTCTGCGCAAGTCCCTAGCCTCACCCTGGAAGGTTTCGCGCTCCTCTTTGCCGGTGCTCTTGCGCCTGTCCTTTCTGTACGCTTTGAATGCTTTCGCAGCCGGCATGCTCCCTTTGACTCTCATGTCTTGGTACGTGTCTCTACGAAGCCGGTGGTTCCTTATGCATCGAATTGGTTACGTCATGTCAGTGGTCTGGCTGTTATCAAGCCTCTCGAATCTGTTCTCGGCGTACGTTGCACGACGTGTCGGTCTCGTTCGCGCAATGGTTTTCCTGCACCTCCCATGCGCGCTGTTCCTGGCGTTGATCCCGCTGGCTTCGAAAACCTGGTACTTGATGATAATTCTGTTACTGGGAGATGCTGTGTTTGGAAGTATGGATCAGGCACCTCGGGAAGCTTTTGTGGCCGCGATGTTTCTGCCCAGAGAGCGAACGCAAGCAATGGGTACACTGAACTTCATGAGAACCATTGCATCGAGTCTTGGGCCACTACTCACAGCATATGTCTGGACGAAAGAGAGGTGGTGGATTCCGTTTGAACTTGCAGCCGTGTTAAAGGTCTGCTACGATATCGGGATGCTGGTTATGTTCCTGAAAACGCCGCTGCCTGAGGAGCGGAGAAGAGTTGAAGCAGAAAACGGATCGGGTGAGCCGCAAGAAATGGCAATGACTGCCGCCGATCTGGACGTGAACATATTGATGGACGAGTACAGTACCGGAGACTTGGCGCCGCCCAGTGATTTTGAAATTAGCGATGGAGAAGAAGAGGATGATGAGCGGACACTGACTGAGGATGACCAAGATATCTCCGGACGCAGGCGAAAGTACAGCTCGTGATAATGCGGCCTCGTTACGCTCTATTGTATTTGGAGTCAAGCAAAGTGCGCGTTTTGCTAATTGCTAAAGCAGTCCGAAGCACTCAACATATCACTATCGCAACAAGGACATACTCTATGGGCGTTTCGGTTCAGGATTTCTTCCGAGTCAAGTGCAACATACAATTCCTTGGACGGCAATCACGGCACCAGTGACAATGGTCAGAGCATTGTATGGCATCGGCTCTGGCTAGCTCACGTTCCTTGACGACAGGGACTGCGTCTCTCATTTGGTTATGGTCAGTTTGCGGCAGGATCTGGTAGCATTCCATCTGTTTCGATCATCACAGTACACAATCGTGTCTTGAACTTCAAGGCTTCGGGTGGCCTGGACTCCAGAGGAGAGTCCCTCGGAGTTCAACCCCTCGCAAGCCTACGACGAACACGGTCACAGCAGGCATTTTACCTTTTGGTAAAGCAAAGAACACTCAGGGTTATAGAACCCTTCCGGGACTTGACTGCACTCCCTTCGATTAGGGTGCAACCGCAGAAATCCCTAGACTCTTTTCTGCAAGGACGGTAACGATCAAACCGGCGCCAGAGAGAGCCTAGAGTCAGCACGAAATCCTCATCCAGAACAAAAGCACCATA
Source organism: Vermiconidia calcicola (assembly GCA_035928285.1). NCBI lineage: Eukaryota > Fungi > Ascomycota > Dothideomycetes > Mycosphaerellales > Extremaceae > Vermiconidia > Vermiconidia calcicola. Next base: position 1,313,161 of record JAXLQG010000005.1, read on the forward strand.
TGCGGAAAAGAAGAGCGTGCATTGATTACGTCTGTCGGTGATGCTCGCGCGATGGGGATCAGGCTGTACGCCCAACTTCTCCTTGCAAGTATTCTGTCCGGTTGTTGCCTGGTATCCAACCGGTTGGCCTTGCTTGTGTGTAAGCAAAGGCTTCACCTTACCTCTTTTCCATTTCCTGCACACCTTTACGAGACTTTGAAGACTGCGTTGGCTGTCGTTTGTCGGGCGTTCTCCTGGGACAGTACTCAGCTGATCTTTTGCCGAATGGTTACACTATTGTACATATTTTAACCCCATTTTCAAGGCTCTGTCACACCGACGTGGGATTCTCAGTGTCTTTTTTCCATGTTGTCAGGATTTAGAACGGACGCCTTGAAAGCTGAAGTCTGGTGTTGGCAGGAATTCCGCTGCCACAATGTCTCCCTCCGCAAAGGCCCCCTGCTGAGAGCCAACCAAACATAACGTCACCTGCTGCACAAAACAAGAGGTGCATGAACGTGGTTCAGAGCCGGGAGCATGGGACAATATAGCTCAGCAGGCTTGCACCCGAGCGTACATCGTGGACTTGGCATTGAGATCGTACAATCGCCCGCAAGTCGCCGTTCAAGGGTGCCTCTGGGCCTTGGCCGAGCACAGCAACTGCCAACCTCGGACAGGAAGTGCCGTGGTGCATCGCGGTATGAATCACGGCTTAAGAAGCAAAGGCTGCAGCAGGAAGGATTTGATTGCTTCAGCTTCCTCTGCCGTCTCACCGGACTTGCAGAGGTTCTTAAGTCAGCGGGTTAGACGGATTCGTGAGGACCCAGAGAGGTGTGAGCCACGTGTGAGCAATGAAATCCATTGGAAGCGCCTTGAGAGGGCGTTGTACAGGATATAGCGCCGTATCACCATTTTCCCTTCGAGAAGCACGAGGCGCCTCGTGGTACGAGGCCTGGCATGAAGGTAGCACATAAAATCATGTTGCAGCCCTTTGAACAATGTTGTTGTTTCGAAGCAGTACCAGCACGTCGCACTTCATGTTGCTGCTGCACACAGTTGGGGAAGTATCGCGACCGACGAGGCGAATCAGGCGGACGAGTGAGTGTGGACGAAGAGGTGCTCTGCCCTCAGGCTCTGGATAAGTTTGCCTGAAAGAGGAAAGATTGATGAGGTTCGGAACCGACGAATCAGCCCATGAGAGACCCGGTGGAGGCCCTGAATCCACCACAGGCATGCTGAATCGTCTGGGAGCCATCATGGAGCGGTTATCAGCAACATCAATGCCTGGCTCTAGTCTTCTTGGGGCAGGGCTGTCCGTGCAGCCAACCGTGGCCTTCGCATCTCGACCGGCCTCCCCTCCTCCTACTCCTCCTCCACCTTTCCATCTACTGTGTATCTTCTTGTTGGACACAAAGGTTGTCTGCACCGTGGTTGTCTCTTTTGGGACCTGTGCTCGTTCATTTGACGGCTGGCGTCGAACCAGCCCTTCTCTCAGACTGTTTATCGCTAAGGCCGCTCGATCACGCATGACAGGACGTCTCGGCCATTGGGCCCCCTTGTCCACAGTACACCTCGCTTTCCACCCGTCTGGGAAGGCGTACCTGGTATCTTTTACCTCCAATGGACTGTGGGGTTTCGAACGGGCCGATGACGACTTCGCTTCTTTGCTCTACAGACCTCTTAGGAGCATATATCTCCATTTCTTTTTACTCGATCATGCCCTTATCCTGCCTCTCTTGCCACTCTCCGGTTGTCTTCGAAACCTCCCATACGGTGCTCGGTGTGGCCTTCTTGTTTCACAAGCAGAGTCTGATCCTACCTGTCTCGGATCTCCTTGAGCCTCGGTGGCCTAGCTTGACCTGTCTTGTCTTGCTGGCTTTTTGTCCCTTTTCGGAGATCTCCTTAGATCTAACAATTATATTTATATTGTACAGCCGCTCTCTTCCCTTATTTTCCGAAGATAAGCAGTCTCGAGATTCACTCATTGGCTTGGCTTGGCTCGCTCGCTGTGAATGCCACTCATCCCATACAAGTACCATCAGGCAGCCGTCACTGGGGTTGATCAACGCAGTATAAATTGACGTCGCTACATACACGTCGTACTCATCCGCGCGACCACGGATCTCTCTGCCCAGTGCGACCATCAACATGGCTTCAATCCTGGACGACCGGTCACTGCTGTGGATAGGACTTGCCATATGCGCCAGCATTGTCACATATCTCAGTCTAAGCCAACGACAAAAAGATCTTGTCTTCCGACGCCTACAGCTGAGAGGTCGGCGAGCTTCGAGTGCCAATACGCCCCCAAGATCGCTCTCTCCCGACAAGAAGGACCCATCCAATGCACCACCCAAGACGTCCGAATATGTCAGCACCTTCCCGCCTTTGCTTCGAGAGAATCTTGAACAAGTCGCCGCTTCGTTACCGGAAGATCAGCGCAAAGCCATGGGTGATCTAAGCTTTGACGAGAACAACTGGACCAAGTCGATCTTGGACTTCGACGAAGATTTCCGCAAGGCCGACTCGGACAAATATGTCTTCACCGGCATGAAGATCCAAGAGGTTCGAGCTCTAGGAGATTTCCCGGACTATTCCACTCTCAGTGGTGTCCCTCTGCCAGAAGCATATCCCGAACATGACATTGACAAGGCGTGTGCTCGACCATATCGACCATTCAGATGGACATACCATCAGACCATGTGTATGTTTCATCTTCATCTTCATCTTCATCTTTCCCCACTCCTGACCTTCGGTGTAACTAATGGCATTTCCACACAGCCCTCACCAAACTCGAACCGAACTGGTGGATCGAGCTCGAAAAGACGTACAAACAACGAATCGCCCAGCGCAAGAAACTCTACGCCGAGCACGGCGAAGCCGTCCTGCAATGGCTCCCGGGCTCGGAACTCGCATGCAAAGAGCTCATGGAGATGGTCCTCCAGTTCATCTGCGCGAGGTATCCTCAGCACTTCACGCTGCATTCCGACAAACGTACGTTCGAGAACAAAATCCTCGGTACGACCCAGGACGTCAAGGCCAAGCATCCACTGCTCGTCCTACTCGACAACGTCCCCGAGGACTTTGCCATCACCCTGCGCAACCCGGAGACTGGCTACTACCATTTCCGCGCGGGCGTGATATGCTCGGCTCTCGGCTGGAACGTGGGGACCAAGATCGGCATGAACCTGCAGCAGATCCACGCACCCATCCCGGATTACAAGGAGAAGATGCAGTTCAGTATGGATAGGTAAGCTATCCTTTTTGTTTCTCATATCTACGGCGTTCTAGCGTAGGAACGAAAAGCTATGGTTGTACTGTTGATTATGATTATGATTATGGTTTGCTGATGCATAAACCACAAAAACGCAGATTCTTCACAAAAATGCCCGCCGGCAAACCCATCCAGCGGGGCTCCTGGGGCCTCGAGGTCGATCAACCACTGTACATGCCTCCGGGCGACCCGCACGAGAAGTACCGCGACTTCCAGATGCCGGACCTCGAAGCGGAGCGCGTGCATCTGCGCGTGGACTGGCAGACGTTACGACGGCTTCCCCTGAGCGGCGGGATCGTGTTCAACTTCAAAGCCTTGTTCACGCCCGTGACCGAGTTCCGCGACGAGGCGTACGTGCCGAGTCTGGTGCTGAAGCTGTTGAGGCATGGCAAGGAGAATCTGATGAAGTACAAGAACACGTGGCACGTCGAGCATCGAGTCCTGCCGGCGCTGGAGGAGTATGAGCGCGAACAGAGAGACGCGGGAGTCGTGGTGAAGGATTGGTCCGTGCACACGCTCGACGAGGCGCCTTGGTTTCCTCGCTGGCGCGAGAAGTGGGAAGGCCAGCAGGGGTTTGTGCCCAGGGAGTTTAGATAGTGCTGCGGCTGCGGCTGCGGCTGCGGCTACGGCATGGGGAGTGGGTGGGAGGCTCAGGCGAGCAAGCAAGCAAGCAAGCAAGCGAATAACGAAATGGAGTTGAAATCCAATGAAAATGAAGAACGAAGAAAAAGGGGGGGACGTATAATCGAGCGGCCCGTGGACCTAACCGAGTAGACCCGGTTCGGGTTTTATATAGGCGTTAATGGCCGTTGCCGACCTGGTGTGAGAGAGCACAAGATGGCACCCAAGAGGCACTGACTTAAAAAGAGATACTAGTATCTCGTCGGCGGCATAATGCACACTGACTATCTGACTAAGTTGGCAAATGGTGAACACAGTGAGCCCATTCCTACTTTGATGCAGCCGGAGAGACACAGTCCTCGATAAAGAGTATACCCATACCCACTTCATTCTCTCCTATCGCGATATCTATCGACGCAGGAAAGATCGAGGCTAAGGACGATCATTCCATGCAAATAGGTGTATGCATTCATTTCTACTCTTACTCTACTCTACTCTACTATCGTCTTTCCAAATCAACATCAAATCAGGACGTGACCATCTCCCACCATCTCCACCAGTCCATCAGCCCATCAGTCCATCCGGTAACGTCCAGACCCTAACATGGCCTTCATCACCCGTGGATATAATCACCTCCTCACCATCGTATCGCTTATCCTTGTCCCGTCGCTCGGCCCAACAAACATGATTGACCTCGTACTCATCATGGGCGGCCTCGATGAGCGCAACGACAACCCACTTCATCTTGTGCACTTTGTACGGCTGTGAGCCATTGCCATTGCCATTGCCATTCTCCTCCTGCTGGCCCGTAGAATGAGCTGCGTCCATTGTTGTAGTTGTAGTTGTGGCTGCGGCTGTACCGTTCATCACCACATCGGCGTCGGCATCAGTATCCACCAAGTCAACAACCTCCTTATACACAACAATGGCCCCGTCTCCACCACAACTAACCACCAACCCCGTCCGAGACGACCAGTCCACAGCATAGACGCTGCGAACGTGCACTTGTGGGAGCACCACATCCTCGACCCAACGCTCCATACTGCTCATAGGCCTGATGACGCTCGGCAATCTCGAGCTTGCAAACCCCATCGGCGCAGCCGCTGAATTCGAGTTCGAATTTGCAATTCGCGCTTGCGTCCTCTTCGCCTTCTCCGCCTCGCTGAGTTCGCGCCGCCATATCCGCACCGTCATATCATCCGAACACGACACAATCCGCGGCTGCCAATCTGCTTCGAATTCGGCAATCGCCGTCTCTGAGTCCTGACCCGAACCCGACGATACATGTGATGAATCCAGGGCGCCATAATTGATATAACCCTCCCATTTGACATGCCACACCGTCCCTCGATGTCCTTCAATGACGCTCACGCAGATCCAATCACCCTCCTCTTCGACATCGCGCCACAATCGTATCGTATCGTCGTAGGACCCGCTTGCGAGAACGTCTCTTGATCCGATGATCTCGTCTTCACCGTCATCCTCCTGCTGCTGAGCGGAAGAAGCCACGTTGGCATTCCCATTTCCCATCTCGACATCCCCGTCGCTTTGACTTTCACCATTCAATAACCTCCGTCTCTTGGTTTTCCTTCCATTGCCATTGCCTCTCTTCGCCCCAGCGCACCAACTCACGCACTTGACATCGCCCGTATGCTCGCTCAGCACGGCGATGGTCTCCCACTCTTCCGGCTCGACCTCCTCCCATATCCAGACCGACTTATCCCGTGAACAGGTCGCCAGTAGATTTGTCGCGTAATGAGGAGGGGAGAATTCGATCGATTTGATCTCCGAGTCGGGTCCAGTCAGGAGCGTAGAGAAATGCCATTCTTCATCATCTTCTTCTTCGCCGTCACCGTCGCGCGTGAGGTCGATCTCGGTATCGTTTCCGGCACCCATTCCCGTGTCTGTCTGTTCACCGGTTGCCTCCTCCCTACCGTCTTGCCGCGGTTTGTCATTGTCTCGAAACCTCGCGCCCCGCCGGTCGTCATTCCATATCCATATCCCGACATTAGCATCAAAGCTGCCTGTGCCGAGAACGACGGGTTTTCTGCTTGCTTTCGATACTGAGCTATTTGTTCGTCCGTAATCTTTCCACGCCACGGCTCGGACGCTGCGTTTATGACCGCCGCTTATCGTCGAGATCAGGGAGTAGTCGCGCAGATTCCATATGTTGACCGTCTTGTCGGCGGAAGCTGTTGCGAGGAGTGGTGCAGATGGGTCCGGGTGCGCGATTGATTGCCATGATCGCGAGGGACCGGTCGAAGGGTGGTGGAGGGTTTTAAGGAGCGAGAGTTCAGGTGGTGTTGGTGATGCAGGGGCCGTCATTATCGTGTTTGGGCCGACTGCGTACCTTAGGTACTATTAGTACAGGTGGACGGGGACTTGCTGTGAGAATTGTCTCCTCCAGTCAGTTCATAAAGGTTGGAGATTCTAGCGGAGGACTGAACGAAGGTAATCTACACCTCGATGTCGTTGTCCGAGGCGGTTTGTAAGGATTGGGATTAAGGTGCCAATCGGTCGTGCACTTTTTTTCTGGAGGCTCGAGAATCCCGAATTGCAAAAGAGGAAAAGTGACGTCTGAGGGGCGGAAGGCGGATGGTCTATTAGCACTTGCTTAGTACACAGCATCAAAAACCAATGATACACAGAGGATTACAAGGCATTTCAATGTGCAGGTACAGTATGAGTGGAATATCTACTCTCATCATTCGACATGTCCGGACAGTTCTATCGTACTGCTAGAACTATATGTTCTTCTCAGCCAGATGTCATCTCACGAAATTAACATCATCTACTCCAACCAGACCATCAGGACAAACCAATGAACAATGGCTGGGTCGGAGGCGATCTATCAGCCTTGCGAGCTGTGGCCCTTCTCGTCTTTGCGGGTGATGAGACCAGGCTGTACCTGGAGAGTGACTTTCTTCACGAGAGGCAGAAGCAGCGCTTTGTCACGCCATACAGCAAAAAGCCCTTGCAATCCAGTGCCCACTGCCACCACGGCATTCCTATCATGCTCCGGGAGGGCCCTGTTTCCTGGCTGCAAATCTGGCTGCTTCATAACTCGGTGTCGCTGTGGCACGGTGCCTCATTTAGAGCCCGACACCGTCAACTTCCACCAGTTGGTGAATTTCTTTCTAAAACCCCCGTCCTTCTCCTTGTTGCCCTGCCACCACCAAGCTGAAACAACCCCGACAGTCATTCCGACCAGATGATCAAAGTAATCGATCTTCATGATAGGTCTCAAGCTGCCGACGAGTTGGAAAAGACCGAGCCCTATCAACAGATATTTGCCACTGAATGAGAGCGTGTCTGCAAGGTCGGGCGGCAAAAAGAGAATTGAGAAGCGGTCACTGTAATACGATATTAGTGTTCCTTCACAACCAAGTCTCATTGGAGGGAGGGAGGGACTTACTCTAGATGCAGCCACAAGTATGCCGCCACAATTCCATAGACACAACCACTAGCTCCAAGGGTCGTCGTCGTGATAGATGTCTTCAGTGCCGAAAGCCGTGCCAAACTCCCCAGGCTTCCTAGCAAGCCCGAGGACAGGAAGATGGCGAGAAACGTGCCTCGTCCGACTTCTTCGTGGAGAGGTAGACCAAATATAAATAGCGGTATCATGTTGGCCAGGAAATGGGTGAATTTCTGATGGCTGAAGAGATTTCCCAACATACTGAAAGCGTACGGATAAACAGGGACAATGATGAAGTATTTGTTCAGGGTCGACCAGAACGGCGGCAGTCTCCAAGCGCAGAACACAGCCAAGTTGATCGCGACTAATCCGGCGATAGTCGCGAAAGAGAGCGCAACGTCTGGGAAGAGCCTCTCCGACTGTTTGGGTCGGTGCCAGTACTGAGAGTAGAGGTAGCAGCCTCCGACTGCCACAGTGACCAAAAGGAGCGAAGGCAGCAATCGCTGAGTTGTGGTCTGTTGGGCCACTTCCGGTGACTCGATGGTCAACTTTGATTGAGCCCGGTTCTGCGCCTTCAGGACCCATTTCTCGAATGTATTGGGTGGCCGCACCTCTTTCGCCGACTCCAGACCTTGTTCGGGACGCTGGGCTAGGGCTCTCGTCCGCTCTTCCTGGACTTTGGTCATGCGCTGGTCAATCTGTGCCTGTAGCTCCTCCTCCTCTTGCTGGAGCCTGGCCTCGTTTTCCGCTCGGATCTTCTCGAGTTCACTGACACCGAACACGTCGCCGTCCTTGCCAGATAGCTTGGCTTGATAATGGCCACTCTGCGGACCTCTGTAGAACCCAAGATCTTGTCCTCGTTGTAGCAATTCGGAGGGATTGTCTCTCTCAAGTGCGTGCTCTTCCCGCTCGATGCGCCCCAGGATAGCCGCATCTTCATCTATTGGGTATGTTGTTCTCAGCCATTGCAGACCGTCCTCGAATGCATCCGGGTTTTTGGCCAATTCCTCCTCCAATTCTTCCGGCAGTGGAAGATCAAGGGTACCATCATGCCGGCGGCCGTGGATGACTCGGAGAAGGTAGTTGCCCAGGTTTGTCGGCGGTGCTCGTGATCCAAATATAGCGATCACTTCTTCATGGCTAAGTTCGCCCTCCTGGAACCTCAGACCCTTCTCCGGTTTCTTGCCAGAGCCATACTGTTTGAGGATCTGGACGGCTGAGGAACGCCGGAAGCCGTATGGATTCGACTGGGTAAAGTGCCTTCGTTGACCGTCTGAGGGGCATTGAGAGCGCAAGGAAGGGAGCGCTTGGAATATAGAGGTCAACGGTCTATGTGGCCGTGAAGAGAGAGGGCAGAACAGGCCGAGTGTCTGCTCGGGAATCCGTTGGCATGTGGAATGTTGTAGGCATTTCCGGGCCAAGCGCAAGACTACCGTTCCAGCATTGTTCATTGCCTCTTGCGATTGAGCGCCGGCGGTATCTGCTGGTGGATTACAGGACGTTGTTGAACAATGCTGAAACCTCGTACGCGGGTTCCTTCGCAGGCTATCTGAAAGACACAGCCTTGCACGTGATCAGCATGTCTTCAGCCTTGCAACGGACACCTAATAAGACTGGGCGCCTTCGGAGTAGAAGCCTGTCCACAACGATCAAAAGGTTTTCATCGATATATCCAATGCCACGGCTATCGCTACATTGAATGCTATGATAAACCCTTTAGCCATGTCCGTACATCCATCACGGTCGCCTCATCAACAGACAAGGTTACCACCTACTCATAGCTCTTCCCCATGAACTTGGCCGCAACCTCCTTGTCATGGCCAAACACCAAATTGGCATTGAACAACCTCTGCAACCGCTGAATCATCTTCAAACTATGAATCCACGCGTTATGGTCCCTCGCCAGCCAGCCGTGCGGATGACTCAACTCATAATTTTCCGCGATATGGAACTGATCGGTAGTCCAGATCCAAGTACCCGACTTCTCCAGATTGACCTGCATAATCACGAGCCCCGGGGTATGGCCCGGTGAATGATGCAACGTGATGCCCTGAAACAGGTCCAGATGGTCCTCGCTGAAGGTGTTCCATTTGAGCTGGCCCTTCAAGTCCATATATCCAGGGAGATAAACACCCAAGTCAGCGCCCGTCGCGACCGCCCAGCAGGCGTGCTTGAATTCCTCTTCATGGACATAGATCGGCACATCGGTGCCCATGAAGTGCTCCAGTCCACCCGCATGATCGAGATGCAAGTGTCCGATAATGACGGCTTTCACGTCCTTGATGTCGTTTCCGGTGGCTTTAATGGCGTTGGGCAGCTTCTGGTTCTCACTATACTCGGTTCGAGGGAAGACATCGGTAAGTGGTGCGCCCCAGGCCTATTGTATTGTGCTGTTAGCCAGGATTCCAGCTAGCGATACTTGCTAATAGGGGACCGTCATGGGACGACCGAAGGAACAGCGTAGTAACATACGACTTCGAGATCCTCGGCACAGCCCGTCTCGTAGAGGATACATCCAAAGCCGGGAAGTTCGATCAAAGCGGCCAGGACGATTAGATCCCTCCGCTTGCTCTCGGGGTTCTTGTTGCTCAGAGTGCTGGTATTTTGGCCTCGAAGGAGCCTGTAACGATAATAAGTTCCTTTGTTCATAGGCTCGTTCTCGTCCTGAATGTAGAGTTTTCCGCGTCACTGTGGCTGGAGGCATTCAAGAGCGCGAATAATAGAGTAGACTCAAGTTCGGACTTACCATCCTTCATCGGCTTCCAGCGTCCCTAGATCTAGAAAATGCATCTTCGTGCCCGCGGGACATTTGAAGGCAGGCACTGAGGCCTGGGCGAGGAGTTGTGCGGTATTGGAGGATGCCATTGTCGATTGTTCGGAGCTACCAGTCAGTCCAGATATGTGATATGTGATTGAGGTACTCCGTTGTTCAGATGAAGTCTACTTGGGTACCTAGGGTTGAGGGAAGCTAATCGTCTTCCTCGTAACGAGCACGTCTGGAACCAGCCCTGATATTTTATCTTAGAGATCCGTATTCGGCTGCTTCGCCGCGGGGTCGAGCGGATGTAAGTACCCATGGCTGATGGCTCTCTGCACCCTCTGCGCTATGCCAACAGTCCGTGGTAGATTGACGCTTTCGATGGCGAATGAGCGGACGATCATAGTCAAGAAGCCGAGCTTTCTTCCCCAGCGAGCTGGGTCGGCTGGGTCCATACCCCTCGTTTCGTCGTCTGGATGAAAGGACCAAGAAACGAGGAGATGGTTCGCTACTTGGAGAACAAATGAGGTCCAAAACCCGTGAATTGCGATGCATCTCGATCCACAAGCGTAAACCCGACTGAATGAGGAAGTTCCTCGGTACCGCGGAGGATGAGCTGGAATGTTGTTGACATGGAGATCTTGATTTCATCATCGCTTAAGGCCACAGACAAACTGCGCTTCAAGTACGGGAGAGTTTGTACGGCACACCATATTTCATAGCAACGCTATTCAACCCACAACACCACCCACGACCACCCCAGCAAGCAAACACATGATCATCTGCGAATACCAGGTAACACGGCTTCAGAGCAAACTTCACTCGAGCACCACGGCCTTTTCTCTCTGCTGACGTTACCAACTAAGGCATCTTCGGTCAAGTCCTAGATTCTGGGGAGTTCGCCTCGGTTATATGCTCATGGCTTGTCCTCCCCGCACTTTTCCCCCATGCTTCGTCTTCGTCTTCGTCCTCATTCTCATGCAAGCCCATCTTATCAGATCGTTCGTCTGGGAGGAGGGTATGGGGGTATGGGTGTGTCCCTCCACCCCTCTCGTCGACCATGCCATCGTCTGTTGACAGATGCCGGAACCTGTTGTATAAACACGTCCCACTCCTGAACTCACAATATAGGAAAGAATAAATCGTGGATCTGTCAGCATATTTTCTCCTAGATCCGGGGCCAGATCCCAGTCTACAGCCATGTCGGAGACCAAGCAACTCGTGGTCTCAAAGGACATATACCACGGCCTACCCACCTACCCAGAAACCCCCGAGCTCCAGAACCTCACAGCCATCATCACCGGCGCCAATGGGATATCCGGCTACCACATGCTGAAAGTCCTCGCAGCAGCGCCACCGACCCGATGGAAGAAAATCTACTGTCTCTCACGACGTCCTCCACCAGACTATTTCTTCTCGGACCTAAACCCACCTAAAGATGAACCTGAAGGCGCTGCAAGCCAGCGAGTTGAGCATGTCTGTGCCGACTTCCTCTCCGACCCAAAGGAGATAGCGAGCAACCTCCAAAAGATATCTCAAGTGTAAGTCTGTCGTTCATCGGCCCCTGACTTGACCTGACCCGACCCGCCGTGGGCTACCATCTACTGCATGCATTCTCAATACTTGATACTGAATACTCACGTCTTCCTCTCTCTACCGACAGCGACTATGTCTTCTTCTTCTCCTACATGCAGCCGTCGCAGAAGGGCAATATCCTAGGAATGTGGTCCAACGCCGACGCTCTCGCCGAAACCAACGGTAAGTCCTTTTCCCCTCTTCCTCTCCCTCTCCCTCTCTCTCTGTCTTTCTCGCTCTCGTCACTCCCACGGCCCCGAAAGACACCTACAGCCAGCATAACTCCGTACACGATCTCTCACACATACGTACCCACAGCCGCCTTACTACGCAACTTCCTAGCCGCTCTCGAACTCGCATCTCTCAAGCCACGCCGCGTCCTTCTCCAAACCGGCGCCAAACAATACGGCTTCCACATGGGCCCCGCCACCAGCCCGTCCTTCGAATCCGACCCGCGCGTCCTGCTCGAGAACAACTTCTACTATCCGCAAGAAGACCTCCTCTTCGACTACTGCCGGCGGAACTCGGCGCAATGGAACGTCGTCCGCCCCTCATACATCATCGGCGCCGTCCGAGACAACCTACTGAACCACATGGTCGGACTATCCGTCTACGGCGCCGTGCAAGCACACCTGAAACGCCCTCTCGCTTTCCCCGGTGACTACGTCGCCTGGGACCGAGAGTATTGCCAAAGCACGGCCATGTTAAACGCGTACCTAGAAGAATGGGCCGTTCTAAGCCCGCACACCGGCAACGAGGCGTTCAACGCTCAGGACGGTCTGGCGTTCACGTGGGGTCGCTTCTGGCCGTACCTGGCGAGATGGTACGGGACCACGTTCGAGCCGCCAGAGATCGACGAGACTAAGTACCGCGTCAATGTTTCGAGACATGATCAGAATCCAAGAGGGTGAGTCGTTATCTTCTTTTCCGAAAATCTGCTTCGGGATAGCAGCAAGATAACACTGACGGATGAATCTAGCTATGGTCCACCCGGCACGACACGCTCGACTTTCTCCCTCCTCGAATGGTCAGAAGCACCAGAAGTGGTGGATGCTTGGGCTGAGCTGGCCAAGAAGCATAACCTGTTGCTTGATCCGTTCAAAGACCGAGCACAAATCTTCGGCATGACGGATTCTGCCGTCATAGGAGGCTGGGCTCTCTCTCTAAGTATGCGCAAGGCCAGGAAAATGGGCTGGTTGGGCAATGTAGACTCCTTCGAGTCGGCGTTTTATTGCTTGAAGGATCTGGCAAGGCTGAGGGTTGCAGCACCACTTGCTCTGGACAAATTCGAGGAGCAAATTTAAACAGGTCATCGAGACGCACAAGTCAATATGATGCCACATGTGAGAAAATGTTAAAGATAGTATATACATTAAGCCTTCGGCGAGAGCCCGTCCATCGACTGTGAGTATCCTGACTTTATAAATCGCAGTCGGCTATACCGTTGAAATACCATAGGTGGTCCGTCACCGTGCCACCTAGTTGGCCTTGATTGCCATCCAAATCGATCACGCCGCTGCTGACTTGGACATCATTTGCAGTGACGGGAGCACCGGTGGGTGAGGTGATCCAGTATTCTGGTGAGACATGAGCAAATCCCAGCGGATAGCCCGGTAGCTTGGGCACAATATCATTGGTATGTGTGACACGATAGTTACCGCCTGCTTGAGCGGTGATGAAGTCGGCAAGCGGTACGTTGCCGACCATGGGCGAGCCGTAATTATACTAGATCATAGTCAGTCACGCCTGCCTGCGAATGTAGAGGGTAGCCTTACCAAGGCAATATTGTACCCCGAATTTCTCAGGTCGGCAGCAGCGAGCGTCGCTAGAGCAGCACCAAGGCTGTGACCTGTAGCAACGATGTTGTAGGAAGGATTCGCGGACTTGGCACCATCAATTGCTCCTTGGACGATCGTTTTCGCGCTGTTCCAAGAGTCAAGGAAGCCGGAGTGAGCCTGGCACCCAGAGCAGATGGAGAATGGCTCCATGGCTACGTCCAGATTCGAGATCCAGTTCTGGATCGACTGGCTCCCGCGGAAAGAGATGACAATCAGTTGATTCGTGTGATCAAGCGCCACGAAGCCTTGTGTATCCCCGAGCCCAACACTGTGAAAATTTGCTCATGTTAGCATGGTCGGGCTTGCAGATGGGCAGGAGAGGTGGTGTCAAAGGACGGAACAGTACTTTTCAAATTCAACGATGGACTGCGCGCCAGAACTCTGGACTAGGGGACAATTTCCTGCACTGCAGGTGATGGCTGTGCTTGAGCCTGGTTCGTTGTTTTCCGGGCAGTATGCCGCGGCCGAATACTGTTCAAAGAACGATAACTGGTCAAGCAGATCTTGGGAGATTGCTGGAGATTCAAGTATCAGTCCGCTTGTATTCGGACGACAGGGATTTGCCTCATACCTCTTTTATCGAGTGTAACTGGCAAGGCCTGTACAGCGGTGAAAAGAATGAAAGCATAAGCGATGAGGGTCTGAAGAAGAGACATGTTGGACAGCAAAGAATAAGATCAAAAGGAATAGTAGCAGTAGATGAGCATAAGGTGCACGTCAAGAGGTAAAAAAAATGTCCAGTCACAATCATGAGACCAAGAGTGCATGAGACTCTGGCACACCCGGCGGCTGATGAAGTATTTGAAGCCTCGGTCCTCTACAACAGGTACATTCTGAAATCGTGTTTTCTTGAGAATGTTCAAGGAATAACCCTGCCGGAAACTCCATGTTCCCCGCGGTTTTCGAGCTGGATGGCTGCAGCCAAGTCCTCGAGCGAGAACTGGGACATGGTATAGATTCCCGATACGGTCAAAGGCAGTCAATAGGCAGCAGAGGTGCAATTTCAAGGACATCAACAATTCAAGTAGTCACATCCTTGGGCAGGAGCCACAACCGGATAGAGAGTCTGCGCCGTGAAGAAGCCATGTGATGGTGAGTTTTGCCTCGGCCAACAGGGATTGCGGGATACCAAGTCTGCGATGAAGAGGTGAATCAAGATGAGCGTGGCTGATGCAGCATGGTGTTGATGAGTTGATGAACGACGCGTCAACCACAAAAAGAAGGCGCGAAATGAAATGATCTGCGGAGATTTGACAGCCAATCAAATGCTCCAGAACGTTAGTCTCACTAAAATAACACCATACCCTTTCTGGATTTAGCGTCGAGGTTATTGTTTCTAGCCAACCACTAACATCTGTAATGGACTTCGCCTCGTTCATCTCGTTGCATCTGCAGAAGCTGGACCAACTTCTCACCAGCCTTGCTTGCCTGTGGGTGCCTGGTATTATTGCTGTTCCTCTGTCTTCATGCTGCGCACTGTAGATCCGGCATATCTGGCACATCTACTGCATCGAATTTGTTGCTCAGCCACAATTACATAGTAAGTGACTCTGCAGTCGGCACATGATTTGAAACTCTACAGAACATGTACCCTTGTCGCACTCGGAGCGCAGTCCAAAATAGGTCTGGATGCATCACGAATTGGTGTCCTCCTGACACTGATCAGCAACCACCATTGCTCTGCTGTCGACAACGTTTGATCACTATGCCCAAGACCAAAAGAGCCAAAAACCCGACCACGGAGGAAAAGGTTAGTCCTCGTATGCCTCGGCTGATCCTCACAGTTTACTATGTAGACGTCGAACTAAACGATTCCACATTTCGAGCATATGACAATATGTTGTTTTTCTTGTCCTTCAACCTCTCCGCAGTCAGCAAATACGGCCTCGGCAACCCGTGTCGTGTGCTCAAATCATCCGTCTCGGCGCCCGTATCCGACCTGACCAGCTTCGCCAGTGCTTTCGAACAGCCCAAAATCCGGGGCATGCCATGACCCGTGAATCCCGCCGTAACGAATATACCTGGCGGGTGACCAGGCATTTCCCCCACGAACGGCATAGAATCCGTCGACCAACCCATGATACCTGACCAGATGTCTGTGATGCGAGCCTTGGAATCTTCCCAGCCGTTGAACATCCTCTGCATGTATCCAGTAAAGTACTCCTCCACGTCAGGAATCAGTTGAGAGTCATCAGTATTTCCATACCAGTACGACTCCTTTTCCACGGCGCAACGATCTGCACCGCCAACCACAATGCTGCCATCGGTCTTGGAGACGAGGTAGTCGAAGTGCTCCGGGTTGAATCGTATAGCATACGAGTTGTTCAGATGTGGTGCTCTTGCTCTGTGGCCCGAGTCTGGGTCCTCTGGTGGTACTGCAATCCGGCACACGACGCCTCTCACGGGAATGATTTTGTCTCTGAATTCGGGAAACAATGCGCCCGTGTATGCGTTGGATGCCACAATGATCTTCCTCGCGAGGATATCGCCTCGGTCCGTCGTCACCACGTGTCTTCCATCAGCCCCATGAACATGATGAGAAATTTTCTGCACTGGCGTATTTGTCTGCAAGTTGGCGCCCATTTCTATGCTGCGTCGCAGAAGATGGTCTACCAGTTTATACGGCCATACCGAGCCCGCAGTAAACGTAAGCGCGGCTTTCGCGCCTTTGACACCAGAGATTTGTTCTGCTCGCTTTGGGTCGGCGATGACGTGGAGGTCGTCAGGGAACGAGAAACCTTTGACCTTCATCTCGTTGTGAGTTCGAAGGACCGAGTCGGCCGTCTGCTGATCGGTGAAGACATCGATCGCCCTCGTCAGTTCGAAGTCGCAGTCTATGTGTTCTGTCTCAACCAGTCGTTTCACGTCCAGCACTTGCTGACTCTCGAATTTGATCAACTCATCAGCAATCTGAGCCCCGTACTTTCGGTAATTCTCAGCGGCAGAGTAATATGTGTCCGGCTTCAGGTGTCCTCCGTTTCGCCCCGTAGCCCCTGAGCACGCTTGACGAGCCTCCAGGATAACTGTCGATAGAGTGTCTCCATCACTGTTGCTGTCTGCCAATAGGAAATAAGCCGCTGCAGAACCGGAATAGCCAGAACCTATGATGACCACATCCGCTTCTTGAGGCAAGGTCTCGGTTGTTCTGTGGTTTGCCAAATCTGCTGTCGCCGAAATCCAAAAAGATGTCATGGGTTGAGTGTGAGGGAAAGTCATCTTTCTTGGATAAGCCTGACTGTCAAACAGGCACAATGTGCCTGATGAGCAAATATGATAGTGACAGTCGCAACAATGCACTGCTTGGGTGATCGTAAAAGTCCCAGTCCTTTCTCGGGATACTTCGGTCTCGATTTGAGTTAGCACCTCTAGGACCGCATCATGGCGGTCTCCCAAGGTTCCGGCAAGCGTTTCGAGCGTGTCGTTCAGTCTATTTAGACTG
The DNA here is from genome assembly GCA_035928285.1 of Vermiconidia calcicola. NCBI lineage: Eukaryota > Fungi > Ascomycota > Dothideomycetes > Mycosphaerellales > Extremaceae > Vermiconidia > Vermiconidia calcicola. The sequence continues at coordinate 1,330,057 of JAXLQG010000005.1, forward strand.
ACGAGGAGCTGGGCTCCGGTGGCTTCGGTTAGAAGCTAGGGAGGAGGCGGAGGCGGAGGGACCGAAGAATGAGGAGAGGCAGGAGAAGAAGAAGAACTAGGAGAAGAGGGAGGAGAAGGGAGAGGAGACGACGGAGCGCTCTGCGGCGAGAGGAGGTAGAGTATCGCTCCTACGACACGTAGGTGTCTCGTCCTGGCCGCTAGGCGGCGCACCCAACCTGGGAGGGATCCCGAAATCAAGGTAACCAGGTATCCGAGCACACTTAAAACAACGGAGAGCTACTCCAAGAAAGGCTGATGATGATCTCGAGACGCTATCGACTTATTGGAGGAAAAGATCAAGTGAAGGAGAAACAAACAACAACAGCTGAAAGTCTTGGGAGCGAATGTTTTGCCTACCTTGAACATCAGGAACGACTCATCAACAACAAGGAAGGTGTCGAGGATAGAAGGAAGGAGGCCTCGAGGGCCAAGATCCGCTCACGTGGTGATAGTGGCTATCGGCAATCTCGGAACAACTTCGGGATGAGAATTTTGAGAAAAGTTGGAGTCGAGGCAAATACTGTGATACTCTTGCGATCGCTCATAAAAGAAAGTCCTTGTGAAACTCTGACGTCTATTCGCGCTTGATTGTACGTTGTCGGAATGTCGAAACGAACAGCAGATGATCAGGGTGACCTGGATGCCCTGAAGGCGGGCCAGCGACCAGACGCAGGAGCCAATGGCGAAGCTACACTTGATTTTGAAGATGAGTTCGAAGATGAGTTCGAGTCGGAGGACGAGATCATGGAGGCTGGCGTCGACGGTCGTCCAGATGCAGAAAGAGAAGCAGAACAGGCACAAGATGCTATGGACTTGGACACAAAAGATCAGACATTCATACCTGGACGATCAATACTACAACCTGGAATGACCTTAAGCCCCGACCCTTCTACCTACGAGATGCTTCATACTATGTCCACAGCATGGCCTTGTCTGTCGTTTGACATTGTACGAGACAATTTGGGCGATCAAAGAAAACAATACCCACGAACAGTCTATGCGGTTGCAGGAACACAAGCCGAGTCGTCAAGAGCAAAGGAGAATGAGTTGTACATCTTGCGGCTGAGCAGCCTGTCGAAGATGGATCGAGGCAACACATCAGATTCCGACAGCGACGATGACGACGACGATGAGGGCTCTTCTGATCCCATCCTTGAGTCAAGATCGATACCTCTCCCCAGCACGACGAATAGAATACGATCCTTTCAACCTGCAGACGCCTCCAATGATGTGACTCAAATACCGCAGACATTAACGGCAACGAGCCTCGAAAATGGTCAAATCCTCATCCACGACGTCTCACCCTACCTCCAATCACTGTCAACCCCCGGCTCTACAATACCTCCCACCGCCTCCAAGCCACTCAGCACACTACGGATGCACAAGGCAGAGGGCTATGCGCTTGACTGGGCACCTAGATCTCTACACCCCAACGGCCGGCTACTGACGGGTGACAACGCTGGCCAAATCTTTAGCACACAACGGACGGACGGTGGAGGCTGGGTGACAGATTCAAGACCGTTTGTTGGGCACACAGATGCAGTGGAAGAACTTCAATGGTCACCCAACGAGAAATTCGTCTTTGCTTCCGCGAGCTCAGACGGCACGGTGAAGGTGTGGGATGCACGAAGTAAGAGTCGAAAGCCGGCTGTGGATGTCAAGATCAGCAATACCGATGTCAACGTAATGTCATGGTCTCAACAGACCTTCCATCTGCTCGCCACAGGTGCAGATGATGGTCAATGGGCAGTCTGGGATCTGAGACAATGGAAACCCCAGTCAGCAGGAAGTTCACAAATCAAGCCAAGTCCTGTTGCTGACTTCAATTTCCACAAACAGCCAATTACCTCTATAGAGTGGCATCCTACAGATGACAGTGTGGTTGCTGTTGCTTGTGCAGACAACACGGGGACTCTGTGGGATTTGGCTGTCGAGTTGGACGATGAGGAGTACGGAAAAGAAGCAGGCCTAGGATTAGGGGAAGGTGCCGAGAAGGTGCCTCCGCAACTTCTCTTCATCCATCACGTTGAAGATGGGAAAGAGCTTCACTGGCATCCGCAAATGCCAGGCACAGTCATGGTCACGGGTGGAAGCGGCCTGGGGGTATTCAAGACAATCAGTGTTTGAGAAAGGAAATTCCAAATCAGAATGGAGGATCTCAATTTATTGAAGGCTCTACAGTTCTTTCATGCGAGGAATGCCGCTTGGTGCTGTTCTGTTCACTAGAAAAGCGATTTCACTCACGACAATCGGATCGAGATCGAATCACCTGCCCACCGCACCTTCCACTACAAAAGACATCCTGTTCGCCACCCTCAACCTGATCCGCATATCTAGCAATGCTGCATGACCACTGCGAGTTGACAATCAAGTACCTGGATCACTGCTCACTCCTTCGTTCAGCAACTAAACTCGCCTGTAGTCGGGAAATTTTTCAACTAAGCTGTTCTATCGACCGAATCACCCTCATCACCATCATCACCGGATTGCACTGGTATTCTTGGCTGGTCATGGCAACTGACCTCTCCCTCGTCGGACTACAGCAATATTTTTGCCCGGTCTCGATCGTCAGGAGATGCGCCTGGTTTCCAATCACACCCCTCCAAGGTCAACCATGAGCAGGCGCCTTTACCGCACGGAGCCTGGGTCCGTCGCGATCGCCTATTCTGACATACCGTCACTCCATCTCCGAGATCAACTGGCGAAGAGGACACAACAGCAGGGAGGCAGACCAGGGCGTGCTGTTGGCCTTCAGCCTGATGGTAGACGCATTCAATTCTCAGGTACTACAGACAGAGTGCCATCCTGCTCGATATACTCGAAAGAATGGCGTCAACAGGTCAGGCGAAGTACCAGCCTGCATAGCCTGGCGGAAGAAAGCGAGGACGGGGTCAGCACTGACACAACGAGCGTTCATGAAGTCCCAGACAGGCGGATATTTGTGCACACCGAGATCACCATATCTGAGCCTTTCGAGCTCGATGTACCGGCGAAGGAGCGGATGTTTCCGTGCAGAACCGCTTATGTTAGTGGACCAGACGTGGAAAGTGCCAGGCACCCTCACATTCTCAAACGATCAGCCTCTCGGCCCACATTAGGAATCCCTTTGACGCGATCCGACAGTGGCTTCTACTCGGTACCACCGTCGTCATCACCGTCATCACCGTCAGCGTCGTCTTGTCAACCTGAAAACTCTCAGTCGACTTCCGACGGCGACTCTCTGGATTGGATGACTACCTCCTCCTCTTCGGCACCTTCCTCGCCGCCGTTGACAGGCTTGCCTGTTCCCGCCCATCAAGCGGCTCCGACAAATCCAACGGCAAGCCCAGCGGCAAGCTGCCCACATCCAACAGTCGTCGAAGCTTCAGGATGAGGCTGCGCATCCCCGATTTTCTGCGCCCACTCGACGAGCCACAAGCGCCGATCCGCATCTACGACGTCCCCTTGCGCAGAAATCTGTTCTCCAAAGCTCAGCCGGGCAATGAGCACACGCTGACGACTAGCTCGAATGACGCCAGGGTCGCAGAGGCAGTCTGGTCTCAGCAGGCGATGGAGAAAGTCGATCGCGCGAATCTCCTCAGATCGAACAGCTGTCCCGTCTTGCCGCCTTTTCGAGAGAGCTTGGTTGGGGTTCGATCTCGTGAAGAGGGCGCTGAGTATGAGATGGGGACGGAGATGGAGATCGGCGGCGGCGCCGGTGGCGGCGGATCTGCTACTCATAGTAACGACGGGGTGACTGGGCGGAGGACGTGTTCTGGTTCTTCTTCCGAAAGGTAGTACTGTGTACTAGTTACCTAGGTAGTGTCGACGTAGTATGATTGGCGCAAGTGTACAGCAACAAGGGACGAATGTTCAACAAGTAGACGCCCGGCATGGAGATTGATGTCCTCTATGATTGAGTGAGGCTGATGCCGGCTGTGATAATAAAATCCTTTCGTTTATTCATCGTTTGGAGGTCTTTAGTCGTACAACTTGCTGGCTTGTTTTCTAACTACTTTCTATTGCGCATCCCTTCATAAAAGGCAAAGCCCACACATGCGCCCAAACCAGGACCGAACAGCGTGAGAGGCTCTTTCCTTGATCAAAGGTTCCGCTCTTGAATCATCTCATCCACCCGTCTAGCCTGGACCTGTATCGATTCAATACTCCGTCTAATACGTCCCGGAATTTTCCTGACGCCCCCCTCCTTCAGACACGCCGTGTTCCCATTGATCCAGTACCAATCAGGCTGGCTATAACGAATATCCGAAGTCTCGCCCACCCAGTAATGTGTCATTTGCGCATAAGAGCGCTTGGGATCGTCCTTGTGCTCATACACGCCGCCGTTGATCCAGAATGGCACCTGCCCGGGCTGGTCAAGGTGGAGCATGTGTGTACCACAGATCTCGACCTTGCCGTTGTCCTGACTCTTTGCTTCGGTAATCGTGCCCATCGTGCCAGCATACCACGGTTGGAAGAAGTACTCGACCCCACTGAGTTCCATGGCGAGCCAGAACGTCTCCTTGTCGCCGTAGAAGATTTTGTATGTCACTGCTTCACGTACTGCCTTGGTGTTCATCCAGGTTGCGAACATCAGGCCGAGGAGGACAGGTATTCGAGTCTTATCAACGGCAACGACACCGCTGTCCATTTCGTACCATGTCGCGCCTGCGTAGAAGAGCGACTCAGTGGCCAGATAGCGCGATGGCCCAAGGCCGGCGGCTTTAATTTGATCTTTGACCCAGAAACGCCGGTCGTCGGTCCCGCCAACTGCGGCCCTGTCGTGGAAGAAGAGTGTGCCTGTGCGCGAAAGGCCACTGTTCGATTCGAAGAGCCAATCGGGGCTAGTGAGAAAGAGAGCGTCTGCGTCCACAAGAATAGCTAGCTTGTGAGAGGATGCCAGTAGGGCGAATGGTTTCATGGCCCAGCCACTGTTGATCAGGTCATCGTGAGCGGAGGGGAAGCGGTCGAGAAGGTCGATGAAGGAGATTCCGGGTGCAAGGTCCTGCAAAAATGCGCGGTGCGCCGGTCGAAGATCTCCATCACCGGCGTAGGCGATTTCGATAGGCGAGGAGGATTGATGGACCCGACGAAGACTCGTGATGAGGTGAGCTGCAAGGTGGAAGTTGTTGGACCCGGTGCATATCACGTAGCCAACTCGTGACGTGAATTCTGCGGTGGGTGGTCCCCATGGGGTGTATATGCTCTCATTTGTGTCTGCGAGAAAGGGGAATTGTGATACCAACGCATCTGAAAGAAGTTGACGTTCTTCTGAAGAGGGATGGTCAAAGACGAGACGCGCCCATTGTGAAAGTTGTCGGACCCGCTTTCCCATTTCACCCCATTGTGTAGTATTGATGGGAACGTCGAGGCCTTCCGCGAAGCTGTGCTGGATTGGAGAACTCGTCCTGAAGCTCGTAGTGACCTCTAGCCATGAAGGAATGGTGTGGAAGGCGAAGCCGGTGTAGAGAAGTAGCGTGATCGCGCAGATCGTCAGGGCTATTTGTAGGGAGTTTCGGTGGTGGAGGAATGTTGACCTCGAGGAAGAGTTCATGACGGAGGCGCTGCGTAGAAGGACAGGGGGTTGTCGCAATGGGTGCGATGCGTTCTTCTATCGAAAGCGATGCGCAGCTTTGTTGTGATTGTAGTGTCTTTGTGTGTCTTTGTGTGATTGTAGTGTCTTTGTCCGTCGTACCTTCCGCTCACAAGCGGTCGACAAGTGAAGTATTCTTGCCTACCGCACCAAGGCTTTGTACGGACATCCTATCAGGTGGTGATGTTTGGCGGATGTGATTTTCCAGCCTTTCACTTGATCTCTACCTGTGACACTCGGGAGGTTATCCCGGGCGCGATCGAGGGTGGCTGTTGCTGGGAGTGCACATGCAGATTCCAACGCCTTCTAGCCCAGAGACTCTACGAGGGAGATCAATAAACCGGGCTCATATGCAGTCAACATGGTCTGATTGTTAGCAAAAGCCGTGAATCTCCTGAAGTGAAGTGGTAGGGTTACTTAGGGTAAGGTGACAGGGCAAAGACGGCTGCTCTTGCTGATGTCAATACCTGCAAGAAAGAGATGTCGGTGTAACCACTGGAGTCCTAGGGTCCTGACCACAATCTAGCCTGTTGATGGTACCGAAGAAAGTCGGGTCTTCAGAACAAAGAAGATGTTGATCACCAACACCTCGTCCCACGGAACTGCAACAGTTGATGCCCACAGTGACATGGTGGAAAGTGGAAACACATCCGGGCAGCGTCACCAAGGTTGCCGACGGACGACATGGGCTGCAGATACGGCTTCTCTTCTGGCCTGAAGCCTTTGCGTGTTACTTGGTCGCACGAGATCGATCCACGTAATGCACATTGAAGGTGTACGTGGCCCTCGACCATCTGGGATCCGCGGGTGGAGTAACCAACTTGAGATGGCGCTCAAAATGTGGTACCAGCCTTGCCAACATTGCAATGATATGTGAGATCATCTCTCAACTACTAGTACTTGAAGAAAACATCTTGTTGTTGAAGAGTAGCTGAGGAGCAACCCTTCAACGATACCGTGGCAGCGTGGTCGGACTTTGAATTGAACAAATCAGAATACGCATCTGCGAAGCTACCTACCTGACCCATCGGGCCATCATGGCACTGAGGGTACCTACCTTAGGTAAGCCTAACTTAGGGGTGATGGAGTGTCCGCTGGGCTACCTCGGCTACCCTGCTGAGCCTCACGAGCCTCGAGGAAGCCTGGAAAGCTCCATTGAAGCGCCTAGGGAGCCCAGGTAAGTTACCTAGGTGCCATGATGGTAGCCGATCAACAACACTTTCAATCCATGCACTCTGCAAACCATCAACACCCTTCACCTAACGCTTTTGCATGTTTTCACAGACATTGTCCTGTTTCAAAGCGACCGAGAGCCTTCTGACATTCATCTGAGTTCGTCTATACTCTAGTCTGAATTACCATCTTCTAGCATATGCCTCTATTGACTGTTGTATACACCTCCCTTGCCTTCCCCAAGGTATCTCTATCACGCTCAATGCAAATCCAAATGAACCCCCCTTTCTATCCCATCTCGCACGAACCCCGTCTACCTAGGTATGCAAACCTCAGACCTCAAACCTGCCTTTACAGCCTCGCACCGTTCTCCCCCGTCATCTTTCTCCTCACCTTCGGCCCTCCCACCCCCGGCCGCAGCGCAATGAACAAGGCCAACCCCTCGCTCAAGACCTGTCCATCCTGATCCTCCACCGCGGCTCTAACCACAATCTTCCGCCCCTCCATCTTGTCGATCCACGTGCGCACAAGCAGGACTTCCCCCGTCGGCACGGGACGACGATATTTGATCGTCAACTCGGCCGTCATCACCGAAGACATTGGCGCTGTTGACTCGCCTGTTCCCGTCATCGGCACTACTGCAGCAGGGCTTGCCGCCTGGCCCTGGCCCTTTGCTGCCGCCGCTGCATGATCGGCGCCCCCGGCGGCGCCCACCTCAGTCCTCGCTGCCGTCAGATTCGCATTGATCAAATATCCCATAACCTCGTCGATCACAGCCGCGACGAACCCGCCGTGCGCAATGCCGGGGAACCCATTGACGCCGGAGCGCGTGGCCAGGAAGCAGCGCACTTCTTCGACCTTTCCCGTTCCCGTTCCTCTCACTGACACTGACTTTGACTCTGACGTGTCGTTGCCGCCGCCCACCACCGCCGAAGAAGGAACTACTGAGGACTGTGATTGCAAGGGCGAGGACGAGGACGATGACAAGGAGGCTGATTGAGATTGCCGGGTCTGGTACATACACGCTGTAATCGTATCGCTCGTGGCGAGCGTGCGCGTGAAGAATTCGCCTCGCTTGTCTGGCGTCGGTCGGCCGATGCGCGACGGCACGGTTTCATAAGCTGGGTCGGAGAGTAGTGTCGCACACCAGGGGATGGAGAGGAAGTAACCTGGGTCCGTTGTTGTTGTGGTTGTTGTTGTCACCATGATTCCTGAACTCCTGACTCCTTCTCCAGAGACGTACGGAATACGAAGATGACTTGTCCGATGTTCTGTTTTGTAGAAGTTGCCCCACGACTAACGAGGTACCTGTGTGGAAGTGTTGATTTTTTTCTTGTTTTTGGTTCTCACAGGCCAGCAGTCGAGAAAGAAGGTACGGTAAGTAGTTTAAACAATTGGACAACTTGTGAGTGAGCGTTACGCTTCTCGGCTCAATGTTTCGCGGGAAGGGGAAGAATCTCGCCGGGCTGTTCCACGCGAGCATGCGCTTGTTGTGAGGGAGTCCAGGAATTTCTGTAGAAAGGCCCAAATTTTCGCTATTTTCGTATGCTGTTTGTTAGTCGGTTATTATGTCTGTGGTACAAGGGAGACACAGGAGAATAAGGTACCTACCTAGGTAAGAGTGCTAAGATATCGGACGTGAGCGACGACGTGCCGAGGTATCCGGCGTATCTGGTGAACGCTTCGGTGCGAGACCGGAGGTACCTTGGTACCCTCGTACCTCTGGACTCTGGAGTCACGGCGCGGGCCACGGGTGCACGGGTACCGCCAGCTGTATACATGACAAGCCCCAGTCCAAGAGAGAGACCATTGCCTTTTGCTGTGGATATCTCTAAAACATTGGAAGTGCATTCTCGATATCTTCCATACGGATAGCACCATCAGACGCGTGCAAAATGCAGGACAGAAAACCGCAAAGGCGATATGCCATTGATTACAAGTCTCTCATATAGAGAGAGAACCATGAGATATCAACAGGAAACACATTATCCCCCACAGATAGGACTTCCCTAGCCTCTCACCAGCTCCCAGCCCTCGTTTCCCGCAGTGCGCGCCGAAGCTCCATGCATATCCGCGCCAACACAATGCGAAAAAATGGTGTATAATAAAGTATCAGATCAGATCAAATTTTCCCCCATGAATTCATGCCTCGATCACCCGGCTCAACGGCGCACCCCTGCCGGGAGGTTGCTTGACGCTCTCGTCGTCGCCCTTGACACTACCGCCGCCATTGGCAGCCACCACATGCGCACGATCGGCATCCTCATCCTCGACGATCTTCGTCCGGTCACTACCGCGAGTGTTCTGGTTCAAGCTCTCGCGAGCCGTGTAGTTTGTCGGGGCGGTGCTAGCCATGCTCAACGCCGTGCTCGATCGCTGATGGACCAAGTCCGGGGTCGGCGGGATGGAGCTCCGCTCACTCTGAGGCGTCAAGTGCCCTGTGCCGGTGCGCGAGTCGGTACTACCGTGACGCTCAAGGGGCGACAAGTTGCCGCTGTCCTCGCGGGTGTGGCCCGTAGTCGACGGCGAAATGCCGGGCTCATCGACGACTTCACTCTGGTCTTGCTCGTCCTCGCCTTCGATGTCAGCTGCTTCGTTGGCGAGTTGAAGTCCTTCGACCGCCGCGGCGCATTGCTCGCTGATATTGCGGATGATGTCGGCAATCGCGTCCGTCTTGTCACGCAGATGGCGATCGGCCACATCGGACATGCTCAGATCGGAGTAGCGCTTACTCGTGCGCTTGCTGACGGAAAGGAGTTTGCTCTCCATGGACGGTGTCACATCTTGGCCATCGATCGAGACGGCGCGAGACGCGCGTTTGGAAGAGCGATTTGTCACGTTCTTCAGGCGGTCGACAGGCTCGCCAACGTGGTCGCCAGCTTCTTGCTCCTCTTCGTCGTCATCCTCCTCCTCGTCATAGCCTTCGTGGATGTACTCGGCTAGTTCCGAGGCAGAACCGATAGACCGGACAATGTGTTCCATATGGTGTGTTTGGCCTGTAATGAGCGACCGGAGATGCAGAACAACACGCTGAGCCTCGTCCCGCTGTCTCTGCAGGGTCTGGTTCGTGTGTGTTAGGGCAGCAATTTCCTTCCGATTGCGAGAACGCTCCTTCTCGAGGTCCTCGGCGATACCTTGTTGCAGTACAAGTGCCTCGAGAGCATTGTCACGCTGTCTCTCCGTACCAGAAAGTCTGAGAGCAAGACGAGCAGCGTCATCCTTCTGTTGGTCGATAAGGCCGGTGAGTCTGCGGTTCTCACGCTTGTGAGATTCGATCTTGACCCGGAGTTCAGCCAACTCCTTGTTGAGGGATTCGACGAATGCTTGGAATTTCTGGAATTGCAGTTTCCACGTCTCAACTTCTTGCTCGAGATAGTTGTTGCGCTTGGCAACCTTGGCGAGCTCTGTGTCCATGCGGCCCTTGAGATTGATGAAGTCTTGCCATGCTTCCAAAGCATCACGTGAGTATTGGTTGCGTTCCCGAACAATCTCGTTCATGTGTCTCATGGAGATCTTGGTCATCAAGGGCTTCTTCATCGAGCCGTTGAATATAGCCTTGACACCGGTGTTGCGGCCGAGCTTCTCGCAGACATGGTCCATGATTGCCATGGTTGCATCTTGGTTCCACCATGAAGGATCCTGGACACTTTCCACCTCACCACGGAGAACGATGATTTGGCCAGCAGGGATGAGCTTACCACCACCATAGGCAGACTTCAGATGCTGTGGCACGCCGCTAATTTCAACATCGCTATTCAATGCCTGAGACAGACGGTTGATGAACTTGTTGCGTTGGCCGGCGGTCAGGACGTTGGGCGGATGATCTGTGATGACAAGATTTCGATCCAGGTCAACCAACAAAGCATCCTTGGGCGGCTGGAAGAGGGACCGACATTCGGTCGTGATACCGAGGATATACGGACCGGGTTCTTGAACCATCTCACCGACGTTTCGCGCATGGACGACTGGCACATAGAGACCGCTCCACTCGTAGACTCGAACGCAGAATCTTATAGTCTCGGCCGCAATGGTCAGCATAGCTGGATGGTGACTGGTCAAGATGATTCGACGTGTTGGTGACACAGCCGCTTCGACGAGGCCCACAATGTTAGGGATGGACAAGCAACTGAATAGAGGCCACATGGCAAAGTTTTGAAAGCCAGTTGGCGAGGAGGGAAACTGATAACAAAGAGCATAATCTTTCATGTCAATGCGGACGAGGTCGTTCAATCGTGGTGCTGGGAAACTGAGAATCCGGGACACTTCTTCAGCATGGAATAGGTTGGTAGCTTTGTTCCAGTGGATCCACATTCCTCGTAGATAGTCGCCAAGTAAGTTGTACAATGGATATCTCGACAAGAAACTCAAGCAGTATGGAATCCAATACGTCTCGTCGGCAACTTCTCTGTAATCAGGCTCGGTCTTTCGTCGCAGGTCACGGATGGTCTCGGCACGTTTCTCGTCTGCTCGAGACCAGACTCGTAAAGCGATGCCATAAAGAGTATGCTGAGAATCTTGTTGCAGGACAAATGAATGGTGTACGCAGTGAGGCTGGCTACGTCCGGTGCAGATTTCGACATCGTGTGGGAAGCAAGCCTGTTAAGTGGTTAGTATTCAGGAATAGTAATGTTCGAGGTATCTTACTCTCATCGCACTGTGCAGAGCCCTTGCAATTTCATTATCACTTTCCAGTCGTGGACTGCTTCCCAAAATCTCTGGGAGCCAAAATTGGCCAACAGCTCCTTTCATGTGTTGTATCTTTCCAAAAGATGGTGGCGGCGCTTTGACCCATTGTGAGGGTTCTCGTCCAACACCACACACCATGTAAGCATGGGTAAGGGTCTTCGGAGTGGGTCGGTTATTGGATTTAGCCAACGTCGACGGTAGAGGCTGCGTGATTCGAGAATGCAGCGACGAGGTTCTGCTTGGAACCATGGTGTTGTCGACTTGTTGCTCTCTTGTCGTCGGTCGGTTTGTCTCTCGTGTCTGTGGTCGAGCCATTGAGGTCATAGAGGTATGGCCTCTCAGAGAAGGGCCCATGGTTGATAGTGTCGATGACGGCGTGCAGGGTGCACCTTAACGTGTCGGGCCGCAATCAAAGATGTCAAAGCCAAGGCCCGTGCCCAGGACCTACAATGTCGAGCTTCGAACACTCACGGCGCGCAGTATTCTGAACGTTTTGACAGTAAGTCGTCCTTTCGCAGGTGGAGGACGGAAGAGGGATGGTAAAGGGTGAGGTGGAAGAGGGGAGAAGGAAAGTTATCACTAGAGCAGCTCAACTAGGGACTGAGGCAATCAAATGCAAGGTACCGAGAAGGTCAAGATTCAGGAGGCCTGTTGATACTCGAAGCGAGAGGATGCGAGCGTAGCAGGTTGGGCCCGTCGTGTCAGGCTAGTTCAGGCCAAGGCGGAGAAGCAAGACTAAAAAGACGAGACTTGCAGGGGTGGGAAACTTGTCTTTCCACATTCAGCTTCCACGCAGCATTGGACACAGCATTGCTTTTTGCCAGAGGTGGCAAGGGTGGACCGCGTTGCAGATGGGTTGCAGGAGATGGTCGGTCGTAATGATGACAGCTCGGGTGCAACTCGTATTTGCGAGCAGAAACTTCCAGGTTTGCGACAGTGACAGCTGGACTGTCGATTGATGGCCCGGAATGATGGAGCAGATAATCTGGAAACTCATGCAAATCAGCGCAAATCCAAACCCGCAAGACCGCAAGCCTTTCGTTGCCTTTGAATCTGTTAATCGCACGGATTCAGTTTAGCCAGGAGGTCCACTGTCTGTCGAGCTCCAACCAGCCCAAGTGCTCCCGAAGCACCGTCGGCCTCCCCCTGGACTGGAGCAAGCTAAGGGCCGATGGTGCTGCCATCACTGCTTTCGGCCTCTGTAACTCCTGCGCCTGTGGTTGACCCCCGGCCAGTCAAGCTTCCCCAGCGGACCTCAATTTGATGGCCACCAGGATTTTTGTCCCACTTGCTTTGTGATGAACTAGGGTCTTGTTTGACAGCGTGCGGGTATTCTCCCGAGCCAGTCCGATGCAATTTGCGGCCACTATTATCACAGGCCTGGGATGTGCTGTGTCTTACGCTTCCCAAATCGTCGATAGTTGATCATGTCAACTGGACTCTGGGCTCTCGTACAAGAGCTGGTGGCTTGCTGTGTGTTCGTATTGGCGTGCTCTGCAAGCCTCAGGGGTTCTCCGATGCGCGCTGTTAGGGTCTATGCTCGCTTCCTCCGTATCTTGTGTGACGATTAGGAAGGCTCACTGGGTAGGCCACATGCAGGTCCAGAAGTTAATGCACCTTTTGACGTGAACATGTCGACACGTCAGCACGATGGTGTCCGCGAGGATACTGCACGCTTGACCGTTTGCTGAAGTTCTATCATCGATGTCTCTGTCGCTGTCCGGGAGGAATTTGCCGCAGTGACAGCATGACTTCCAGACCTCCTATCTTCCAGGCTTGGGGTCCTGGCTAGGAACTGCAGCCTTGTTGAAAGCAGTGCTACTTAACGCCCGGTCCACCATGATTTGCAGAGTGATATCTCCAAAGAGCCGACCAAGTATTGATCTGGCCATTCACCCATCCATAACACAATTGGCAATCCGCATAGCCCTTCTTGCAACAGACTAACTTGTCGTAGATTCTCAGTTTCGAGGGATTATGCCTTTTCTCAGGATATCATCTCAGGAATCTCAGATTGGCATTGGAATCATGATTCATGATGCCATAACATTCGGTCTTTCCACCAGGCCACCCCCTGGAGGAAATGCGGGTCTCAGCCGTGTCTTTTGGAAGCACCTTGGCTTCTATCCAGATCGCTGGGTGGATGGAAAATGGTCGCTCTCGATACTCGTACCACCAAGCTAAGTCTTACCACACGTGGATAGAAAACTCTATCGCGCTCACTCGCATCAACATGATAGTATTGGTTTCTTTCGTTCCCGCTTTATAGGTACGTAAAGTAATCTTGAGCGTTTCAGGGAAAAGCCTCCACACATTCACATTCCGTTCTTGCGTTCCCTGTTGGTCAGACCGTGCCGTTCGGATCTTTTTCCAGAATCGTTGCGGAAATGAGCCCAGCTAGCCCTCGCAAGCACCGGCCAAGAGATCGGACATGAGGGGGGAATCTGATCGACTTGTCTTTTAGTGCACATCGAGATGGAGCCCATGGTTTCATAGATGATACTGTTACAAGTACTCGATTCATGAGCTGTAGGCTGATAACAGGTAGGCAGCTGCAAAGTCATGCCCACGAACGTTGCAAAAAGACTGATAATGTCAGAAACCTGTCACCCACGTTCGGCTGTGATGAGTGACCGTCAAGCGAGCCCGGACCCCGTTTGGTCGACATGGCGAGCTGACAAGACTCCGGCTGCAGGCTATCAACTCCATCGAGTACGGAGTAATAAAATGGTCAGAGGGTGGCGAGCGGTGGTGCATGTTCTCCGTAGCTGCAGATGCAAATGCCCCTCTTCTGGACGCGAAATATTTCTCCGCAAAAAAGACAATAGTGCGCGTATCGATAGGGAATCTTTCCCGGTCGTGCCTGCGCTTTTTGGGCTGAAACCCGCATGAACTTCTTTCGTCGTGACTGCCGTAACGTAAAGACGCGACTCAACGCGACTCTCCCTCCTCCTCAAGATGCAGACAAGTGGAGAAGATGGACTGCTAACCGATCTCTGTGCGATTTGGTAAGTTGCCTAACACGGTCCTTTTGAGAGTAGCGATCGTTGGTGGCTGATTGTAACAAGCCATGCGAATCCAATCAAATACACTTGCCCTCGATGCGGAATACACACCTGCTCCCTACCCTGTGTCAAGCGCCACAAGTCCTGGGCTCAATGCTCTGGCATTCGGAACCCTGCTGCCTACCGAAAGAGAGCCGACCTAGCCACCTCGGCCTCGATCGACCAGGACTTTAACTTCATCACATCTGTGGAAAGAACCCTGCAAAAAGCTGACGAGCTGGTGCTTGACAAAGGCCTCGACTTGGCCCCAGCCGGACTCAGGCCCAATGCTCCGGAGTCAAAGCGAAAATTCGCCCTCGAAGTCGAGCAAAGAGGTATCCGCCTGATCAAGGCCCCCAAAGGATTATCCCGGAGTAAAGAGAACACGTCTCGCTGGGATGGCAGGCAGCACAAATGTATCATGTGGACTACCGAGTGGATGTTTCATGATGGCACGAAGAAAATCCATAACGTGAGAGAGTCGAGAACAGTGGCACAGGCCTTTCTCGATGTCTTCGGCAGGAGAGCACTCGGCAGGAAGAGGAAATGGAGTAGTGCTGAAACCACGACTGCCCCAGCCTTACTACCTGACACTGTTACCATACAGCCGAGTTCTGTGGAGGGAGAAGAACCTATGCAGGATGTGCCAGTGGCAGAGGAAGAAGCGGTTGACGACTTACCGGCTGCGGAAGAAGATGGTGCGACCCAAAAGACTGCTGAAGATGACACTGTTGCTGTCCAAGAAGCCATCATGGCCGACAACGCCTCTGACAAAACGCAGAGAAAACCCCAAGGGGAAGACGTCTCGAAAGTGCTACAAGACCTGCATTTTTATCTGCTCAGGCCGAACACCACAGCCAAACTAAAATGTCTAGTTCCCATATCGCAGGCATCAACCTTGAAAGAGGTCGTCTCCAACAAGACGTTGCTTGAGTTTCCGACATTCTACGTCCGACGCGAACCTCCTGAGGCATTATCCGAGCCATTTGTTACGGAAGAAAAGTATGAGCAGCTGTACGGATCAGAAATACCCATCAACCTGCCTACCTTCGCCGCAGACACCAAGCAGGATGAACAAGAGCAAAAGTCACTAGCCCAAATCGACGAACAAAAGGTTCTGGAAGTGCTGCACAAAGATCTTACAGGCTAGTGACCTGCTGATATCTTTTTTCATTGCACTTCATGCCAGCTTCCCAGGCACAAAGGGATGACCAGCACTCAGACCGCCACATACCGCCCAGGCTTGGCCATTAACGTAACTGGCCTCGTCACTGCCCAAGAATAGGGCAACTCTTGCAACTTCATCCGCAATGGCTCCTCGCTGCAACGGGTTCAACTGCCCGATCTTCCTCTCTGTCCCTCGATTCCGTGCCTGGTCATACATGGCCTTTGTCATCCCCGTCTCGATGACACCCGGACATAAGGCATTGACCCTCACACCCGTGCCGGCCAGCTGATACGACATGGTCTGCGCCAGCGAGACGACGCCAGCCTTGCTCGCCGAATAATCCGTCCCGCCGGCGTTGGACCTCAATCCCGCCACGCTCGCCGTGCCAATGATACTACCTCCAGAATACTTTTTGTCCGCATCATTGGTCTTCTGCATCGCGATAGCCGCGTACTTGAAACACAGAAACACGCCCACCGTGTTGACTCGGAGCGTGTTCATGAAGGCATCGTAGGTGATGTGCTCGAACGTGTTGGGCACGCCCGTCACGCCGGCATTGGCGAACATGATGTCTAACCGTCCGTACTTGGCCATACATTGATCCACCACGTTCTTAACCTGCTCTTCGTTTCCCACGTCCATTTTCACGGCATGCACCTCGCAGTCGGGGTATAATGAAGCCATCTCGCGCTTGTGGGTCTCGAGGTGTTCGGTCGCGTAGTCGCAGATGTACACTGCACGGGCTCCGTTGGCGGCATACTGGTGCGCCGAGGCGCGGCCGATGCCGATGGGTGAGTTGCAGCCTAAGTATCACACACCGTCAGTGTCCTGTAGCGTTGTTGTGGGAGAAGTTTGAAGGGAAGAGTGTCATGCGTAGATAGATGTGCTGCAGTAGTTGTGTTGTTGGGAGAATATTGAGGGGGGGGGAGGGGGGAGGAAGAGGGCAAGGTGTATGTAAGATAGTAAGATAGTAAGATGTAATACCTACCAGTCACGATGGCTACTTTTCCCTGCACTCGCAGCCCCGTCGACGGTCCTGCGACATGCCGGATGCGTGGGAGGTTTTCGAACGTGCCTTCCGAGGGGATGCCCTCGACGAGTTGCTGCGAGAGTGCGGCGAGGCGGCGTTTAGGCACGGATGTCATATTGGTTTTCTGCTACTGGGAGTCGACTGGCTGTGCTGTATGGACGGCTACTGGTGACAACCGGTCGAGAGGGTATTAGTGAGAGGCAGACTTTAAGGTAAAGACCCGTTGGCCAAGAGGATGCGGATGCGGAGGATGAGTTGCGAGAGTTGTGAGTGTCGTTTTGTTTCGTTTCGTTGGGCTAGGTTACCTTAGGTAGGTAGAAGAAGTGGTGGTTTCGCTCGTCGTGGAAGTGAGGTAGGTGTATGATGTATGAATGATCGAAGGGCTGCGCGAGAATGTTCAACAACTGGCGAAGTCGAGCTTCGATACTGGCCGCAGTACGGACTTTTTGAAAGTCGAGCCAGGCGATCCATCGTCTTCGGTCCAAGTGAATTGCGGGTGTCACTGTGAATTCTGAAGGACGAACCGCCAAAGTACCGAGGCTAAAGCACGCATTTGGAGAGGGACGCGGAATCTGGGGGCCCGTCAGGGGAGATTTATTGTTCCGTGCCGTGCTCGGTGCCATCAAGGGGGCCAGTGCGAGCAGTGCCATTCCGAAGAATGTCTGATGCATCTTCAAACTCAGTCTCACTGCTCTGTCATACATCAAGCAAAGGAGGAAGTCTTCCGGGAAAATAGAAGCACAAAGATGTGCGCAAGGTAGTACTTAGTATTTCCTAGGGCGAGAGGAGAATACATTTCCTCGACGGAAGGATTGCGCAATACGTCTCCTTCACTGTCACAGCCGCCCATGCTGCCCCCTATACAATTGTCGAACAAGAACCGTTAAGCATCTGAAAACACTTCAGATTGTTTGGATGACCCGGCCATCCAAAGGTTCATTTCCGTTTGCTGGTGGAATTGAAATTCAGGCACGGACCTGCATCAGTGCTAGTCATCGGGCACGCGACATTCACGGACAACTTTATGCAAAGCATTATACCGCCAGTCCCACTCGTGTAGCCAGGAATGAGGAGGATTCGTGGCTTCTGATGCTGGGGCGGAATCGTCGCTCTCCTCGCTGTAGCGTCGCTCAAGATCTCGAGTTGGTACTCGTAACGTGGTTATATCCGAAGGCGACGGTCTAGTAAAAGGAAGGGATCCATCCAACAGTAGCCGTTCGCATGGGGTTCTCTGCTCAAGTTCTCGACCTCCAAAACAGTACCACACTTTCAAGCTGATCTTGACGCGATGCTCGCTCTCAGCCACGACCGCGACCCGCAAATCTGTTGCACAGAGCGCACAGTGCAAAAGTCCGTGGCATTTTCGTGAACGGCTGAAGGAGTGTGCAGACCTTGCAGAACATCCATAACGATCGCAGGGACGACTCGTGCGTGTTGGCATCCAAGAAGAAAATACATTTGATCGATCGCATAGGCGAAGTCCTTCTCGATGTCCACAATGGAGCGACGGGAGCCAGTTCCACCCTGAAATGACAGGCGCGGGATGCGTGCAGGCAGAGGGAGCCAGAGCTCATTGACCGAGTGCAGGATGAATTTACCGTCCACTACACGCGCTTCCATAGCCATGCTTGTATTGTCGGCCTTGCCGAAACACCCTGTGCGCTTACAAACGCTGAGGGACCAATGCTCGCATCTGTGGGCCAGTCCAGACAGTTGCGGACCGTATGCTGGTCCCTTGTTAGATCCTCGTAAATAGGCATCCACGATTTCTGGATACACCCGCATTGTCTTATGTACCCCGCATGATCGCACGGCACTGTAATGACCGTTCAGAATATAATGACCGTTGCGAAAGTGGCGCGGACACAGCCAGTTCTTGTCATTTCTCCAGCGATACAAGATGTTGCAATTCCGACAAGCCAGCAATTCCGGATGATCCTCTTCAAGCAAACGGAGGAAGCGCTGCTTCTCCTTGGGGTTGGGTAATGTAAGATCGACTTCGGGCCTCAACAAGCTATAGTAATGCTTCGAAGCGAGAGCGAGACAAGCGAGATTTTCCGGAGGCAAAAAGGAGGCAATATGAAGAAGGAGCTCGGCCGGTAGCAGAGTCAATCTCGAAGTTGGCGTGATTGGGGTTTTGTTATCCGCCTGGATCAGGGTCAGGATGCTCTCGGCGTGATCGATTGGGCTGGACCGTCGGGTTTCACATGTCTTGAGAAGTCGTCCGATGTGCGGAAACAGGGAGAGAAGGAGCAAGAAGGCAGCTATCATGTTTAAGGATATTGTTCGACGCAAAGAATGTCAGAAGTGCACGGCGGGACTGTAGTGGCCGTTTTGGAGGACATCTGGCCGGACTCTTGACCTGTTTCGGTATCACTGAGTGAGAGGAATGAGCACAAAAATGTCTGAAGAGACTGACAAAAGAATATTCATCATTTTACGTGTTTCTTTTCATAGAAAAATAATCCGGTTCAAGTGAATGTGGACGAGCGTGTAAGTGGCCATGTTGAGCCTGTTCTTGCTGTTTACACTTTCCCCAGATTCTTCTTGTGGTTGAGGCTGCTTTAGCGCCTTGGCATGAAGATCCACCACGGATGTCGGCTGGTCACGTGCCATGTACGCTGCGAGGCTGCACGAGGCTGAACCCATCTCGCCTTCTTTCCGTTTATTCGCCGAGTACGGAGTAGCCGAGGGTACATATGCCACAGAATCACAGATCTCCATTCACCCACTCAGATACAAGTATGTGTTTACATCTCGCTTGAAGTTGACAAATAACGGCCATCGACATATTTTCCAGACCAACCATACGGATTACTGCAACCAGCAAACCACGTCTCCAACCTCCAGCATGTCGACTCCCACTGATCAACACCAAACATCAACAACAAACCCAACAACATCTACATCCGGTCATCTCCCACATTCGAATGAACACATCTGTCTCATTGGCCTGGGCGCCATTGGAATCTCCTTCCTTGCCTTACATCTGACATACACCTCGGCACAGATCTCTGTCTACGACCCTCGCCCAGATCTTGAAGACCACATCCAGTCCGTCCTGCCGTTGTACTTACCGGAACCGCCCTCCTCAGAGTCATCGTCATCGTCGTCATCATCTCTCTCCATCGCAGAACTACTATCGAGCAAACGTCTGGTCATCCACTCCTCCCTGCCAGCCGCGGTACAAGCGGCCACCATCATCCAAGAACAAGGCCCTGAAAACCTGTCCTTCAAGCAATCCACATGGTCTCAGATCATCAGCCACGCCTCGCCAGCCGCACACCTGTGGTCCTCGACCTCCGGCATCCCAGCGAGCCAGCAACTCGCTCATCTCCCTGCAGACCACCCGGCACGGGAACGACTGCTCGTCGTCCACCCATTCAATCCACCGCACATCATGCCGTTACTCGAACTCGTCCCCTCGCCATCCACGACTCCTGCTGAACTGACATTCGCGCAATCATATTTCTCCGCTCTCAGCTCCGGCCACAGGCCGATCCCCTTCCACAAGGAAAGTGCCGGCTTCGTGGCAAACCGCCTATCGTTCATCCTCTTCCGCGAGGCATGCCATCTGGTCAACCAAGGCGTCGCCTCCGTCGAGGAGATCGACGAGATTGTTCGCGCGAGTCTAGGACCAAGATGGGCTGTCGGGGGCCCGTTCCGAATGTACGGCTTCGGCGGCGGTAAACGTGGGATGGAAGGCTTTCTCGGCAACATTGGCGAGGCGATCGATGGAGTGTGGAAGGATGCGGGCACGATCACAATGGATCAAGACGCAACTAATCCGGAAGCATGGCAGAGAAAAGTGATAGACCAGACGGACCAGGCGTATGGGGTGTTGGGGCCGGAGGAAATTAGACAAAGGGATAAAGGGTTGAGGGCGGTGGTCAAAGTGCAAGAGGAGTTGACCAGGAAGCCCGGAGAGCATCAGGAATTGTGAATAAAACATTGCAGGAAGACGAAAAACCCGAATAGGCGAGACGGCCTTGCGAAGCTCAAGTCCACGCCTACAGTACTAGCATTATGTCTGAAGAGTGCTTGCTAAGGTACACAGCCGTGGCTATCTTGAGTTATAATGAATCGAATCTATCAAGGGAAGGACGCCACCCAGTAATGGTCTTCGAAATCCGCCTCTCTGTGCAAGAAATCCCAGGTGCTCTGCCGGCTCTTCGCGCCCTTCGCTGCTCCAGCATCCACCGCATTCAACGAACAATATCCCGGCGTTCAATGGAAAATAAAGATTGTCCCGGCTCGATCAACACTGACGACACATCCGTACGGTTTCCTCAGCACCACGACATCTGTAATCCCTTCCATGTGTGTGCGGAGAATTTGCTGCTGCGCACCGCTAATAACCGTGCTGCGCGGTGGTTTGGACGACGACGACGAAGAAGAAGAAGTCTTTGATGGCGAAGTCGCAGACGTTGACGCCGGACTGCTTATTCTCACATTGCCTTCTTGATCCCTGATCGAGCGCGACGACTTCTTTGGTGTCCCTCGACTACTACTTGCGCCTCCGCTGGAGGCTTCGTCGCTTATTTTCTCCTGGATCAGGGCAATCTGAGCTCCAGCACTCAATGCCAGCGGATGAGTCAGCTCGTATTTGGTCTTTAGGGCCATCGCATCCTCGTTATGGAGCTCTGGTCCGGAAATGATGAAGCTGTTCTCAGGCCGCTGGATGTCCCAATAGCGCAGATCACGATCATCGCCGCCTGTGAACAGTAGAGCGTGCTTGTACGGGTTGTCTGGCTGGGCTGGATTGAGCAGGTAGTCATGCAGGATGTACACTGCTGGCATTGAGGGCGTGGACGAGAGGGGGCGGGACGACGTTGCTTCGTTGTAGCCTGATGACCGGGATTTGACAGGCGAGCCATTGGCGAGATTAGGTCCCAACTGTGGCCCAGCGAGGGGGTTGTCCTCAGTAGGCCGATGAGCGAAGCGCGAAAGAAGTTTCTCGCTGTTCTCTTCGTCAGGAGACCATGTCTCATATGGACGCCTATTCGTTCCAGGTGTAAAGGTGCTGGGTCTCCAAACCTCTCGACAGACCAGCTTCTCGATGTCCCAGACACTAATTTCGCCATCCGCGCTGGCCATTACCCATCGTCCGTGTCCTTTCGTTGGATGAATGAGCAGTCGATCGATTCTGGAGTCTGTTTGAGTGCCGAAACTTCTTAGTCTCAATTTGAATCTGAGATCCCAAAGATCCAAGATCCCGTGGCTTGTCCCCAACAGTAGCCAATGGTGTTTCTTGTCGACGCAGAATGTGGTTGGCGTACCATGGTGGACAGGATTCTCCATGATGTGAATGATCTCCATGTTCTTCAGGTCGATGGCCAAAACCCTGCACTCACTGGTGGCAGCAAGCAGGATAGATTGCGACGTCTGTGTCCGATAATGATAAAGCCAGACAGCGTGCTCGGGCTTGGAGAGAGCAGCAGCTTCCACAGTGCTGCTGATATTCTCGAAGACTTTGTTGCCAGGTATCTGGTAATCTCTGACCAGAACAGGCTTGCCATATCTAGAGCTCTCGCCACCATCCACACTCTTGTAATCCACACGTACGGCATGAATGCTGCCATCATCAGCGCCACTGAGAAAGGTGTGGGTACTATCCACAAAGCAAAGGCTTTTGACCTTCGCGCCTTCTGCATGCCGATGAGTGTATCTTGACCGTGGTGTCACATTCTTCTCTAGTCTAATGGTATCCCATACTTTGCAGGTGCCATCGTCCGAAGCGGTCACGAAGAAAGCATGGTCGGGCGCGGCACAGACACGATTGATAGTGGCAGTGTGCTCCGAAAATTGGGTGACAAGTTGGCCTCCCGGGCGCCAGGGGTCAGCACGGAAAGTAAGCTCCTGTTGAGCCACCCGGCCTGTGTTCTGCTGAAAGACATCCGTAGCCCTTCTGATGGGTGTCTTGCTGTCCGCAAAAGGTCGGTTGGGGCCGAAGTCCATCTGATCAACGGGAAAATTTTCCATGAAATGATGATCAAGCAGTCGTAAAACATTAGGATCATTGCCCGCATAGGAATGATTTGGCTCGTAGAGTGGCGTGCGAGATCCTCCACTTCGAGGAGATACAGACCTTGACTTAGCTGCCGCATTGGCTGCAACGCTTAATGCAGACGGCCCAGCCGTGCTCTTGCGGTGCAATGGGCCGTCGACTCTTCCAAAAGCAGTCTCTGAGGTCGTCGAGATTTCGGCATCCGCTTTGGCAGAATCTGTTCGGTTCATCAAGTTGAGGCCGCTATTCCGATGTTTCAGCTCAAGTGGCTTGCTACGGCGCAATGACAACCTATCTAGAGGCGATCCGGTACCGTTTGAGACGCTGGGCTTTGAAGAGCCGCTCGCTCTCTCAACACTGACCGACGGCGCAGTGTCAGTGCGGAGAGTTGCTGCTCGGTGGTGAATATCAATTGGTCTGGTAGAGGGCGTCTGCGTTCCGCTACTGACATCGGAGGGTGATCTTCGTTTCGCTGCTTGATCATCAATGCTTGTAGATGCATCCAACAGAGCAGCCGTTAAGCTATGCCGCTCATCTTGCCGAGTCTTCTTCTGGGCCAGATTTGGTCGACTCTTAATTTCGCGAAGAGCTTCACGCTGATCGAAGAAGACGTTCTGTGGTGTCACATCGATCTGATTCAGCGCCAAAATGTTGTTCAACATAGTGTGTCTCTCGTTCACATTCTCGGCCGGCTTGTGTTTCGATATTCTCAGCATGTACTCGCGCAACGCGAGCAATTTGATTTCGTCGTCTGCTGTCATGCCCAAGTTCTTCAAGGTTTCGAGGGAAGTTTGATCTTCCTTGTCCTTTTGCGATGGCGGTATTCGTGTCAATAATCTCATTGTCAACACTGAAGGGTTTTGTGGCGTCGCAGAGTCTGATAATGTCAATGCACCATCGCGACTTGCGGCAGTCCAGAACAGGCTGTTCCCCTTTCTCGCTGCCCAATTGACAGCCGCATCAAAAACGATCTTAGGAAGTGGTCGCTTCAGATTGTCAAGAATGCGCTCCTCTGATATTATATGGGTTCTGCTCTTCAGGAAAGGCTGAATCATTGGCAGGACGATGCAGTATTGATCGGCCGCAGAAATGTATCTTGCTGACAGCACAATAAATTGTACGGCGCTCTCGCGAACCCAAACACTCGGATGGACAACGAACCTTGCAGCAATGCTGATAAGCTCCCAGGTTGTGGACTTCTGCAAGAGACCCAAAGCTGCCATTCGAGCCAACGATCGGAAGACCTTCTCAATCACAAAGTTCTCCAAGTCGGTCAGAGAACCCACCATGATTGGAAGGATGAATTTCTCGAGGCTTGACGTGCCGACATATGAGGCAACACCAACAAGTGCTTCGAAGAAGGTGCATCTGAGAATCCAGTCCTTGTCGTTCAAGTAGGTGTTGAGATAAGGTAGGATGACATCGCTAGCCCGGGGACTCCCAAAGAAGACGCATAACCGGGAAACTGAACCAAGCAAAGCTCTCCGCACAGATGGGTCTGGATCTGTGATAAGGGCGACGGTTGACTCTTCGAAGTGCGGTACCAGTTCTGCTCTTGCTATATCGTAGAGTCCATGATATGATGACTCCGGAGCTAATTCGTCCTCGCGCAAAGCAGGCAATCTGCCATCAGCACGAATGGCATGTACCACATCAAGGATACGCAAAGAAGAGAGTGCCAATGATGCTAGACACGAAGCATAGGCAGAGCGAACTAGTACGCTTGGCTGAGTTGAAGGGCCGAGAATGAATTGCCGCATTCTCGGGAAGATGTATTCGGGAAAGATGTAGGCATTTATTGGAGAGACCACTTCGATCATCTCGAAAATTGCAGTCATCGCGTAGATGCCTGCTGCCACGACAACATCCGAACTGTCCGAGAGTAAACCGATAATGTAAGGCAAGATACGGTCGAGCTTCGCCTCGTCGGGAAGTCGTTCTGCGAAGGCAACTAGCAGGTCACAAGCCTTGAGTTTCGCTGAGGCTTTGGCAGTGTTCCTCATGCTGGAAACCACCAGAGTGAGAAATAGTAAACTTCCGTCGTACAACGAGGGGTCAGCCTCTGATGACTTGACTCGATTGTTCGATCGAAGTGTCAAGGGTGACTTGGACGACTGCTTCGCAGGACTTGGGCCATACCCTAGAAAGAAGGATATCTTGTCGAAATCGTAGTAGACTCTGTTGATCTTGTCGTCACATTCAGCAAGGCTTCCAGCATCCAATTCCACAGGCTTTGAGGCAGTTGCAGGCCTGGTAAGATCTAACATGTACTGATGCAGAAAGCTGTAGAAATAGTCTGGGAAGATCTTGGATCGATAGAACGAGAGCAGCTGCTCAGCGCTGTATCGCTTCTCCGGATCCAGCTCAATCATGTTGAGGATCATGGCTTTCACTTCGGCATCTTCGATCTTGTTGAGATGGGTGTGTTCCGGACTGTACTCTCCTGCCCGATACTTGAAGATTTGGCTTAGGGAGAAGATAGGCCCTTCGAGGAACATTTCAGCAATAGCACAGCCCACGCTGAAGATATCCATGGCCCAGTTCAATTCGTCTTGCGTGTCGACAGAGCTGGAAGTGGTAAACCTTTCCGGAGCGATATAACATGTCCGTCGGCTGGATGTGTCGAAGTAGAAGGAAAAGTCGGCCGGATTGTCCTCGGGGAGGTAGGTAGGTTTGAAGGAGGACGAGAAGTCGGTAAGGTAAAGCCAATTCCAGGACGTGACCAGTATATTCTCAGTCTTGATGTCTCCATGGTAGACATTTCTCGCATGGCAATCGCGGACAGCACACAACAATTGAAAGGCTAGCCATTTCTTCTCAATG
The DNA here is from genome assembly GCA_035928285.1 of Vermiconidia calcicola. NCBI lineage: Eukaryota > Fungi > Ascomycota > Dothideomycetes > Mycosphaerellales > Extremaceae > Vermiconidia > Vermiconidia calcicola. Next base: position 1,355,601 of record JAXLQG010000005.1, read on the forward strand.
TCTTCAAGGAACGGTCGTGTGCTGATCCGGTCGTAGACTGAGTTGAACATGTATTGTCGGACAAGAAAACCCCCGCTCCCTACTTCGACGATCCTCTGGTAGCCTAAAGCATTGGGTATGCTAGCCAATATGTTTCGTTCTTCGGTGATTTGGCGGACATATTCATGAACCTGAAAAGAAGAGTAAGGCTTCATGACGGCCTTGACGAAGACAAAACCTTGCTGACTCCGAGCTCTAACACTCTTCATGAACCGAGCAGAAGCCAAGGTCTTCTCATGGACAAGGTCCGCCAGTTCAGGAACATCGATGCTGGCTGACGCTGCAGACAGCGTTGTCATCGAGTACCCTTGACCCATTTTGACAGCGTAGGCGGATTACCCGGAGACAATTCCAGGGCTTGCGAAGCAGAGTCCGACAGATTGGAAGTGAAAGAGAAAGACTCAGGTCATGTCTGATGGTGTAAGTCAGGAAATGGTGCTATTGTAGATTCCATCTCCGTTTGTTCGTGTCCCCGAGACTGATTGGAGATGGTGGGCGCGCCCTAGATGTGTAACTGCGGAAGAGGTGACATTCGCAAGTAATCAGGCCATTGACTGGAAGACGGTGTGCCTGTGTTCACGCACGCATTCACTGTCGAACCATTATAGATTTGGATTATATAGTGGTTGCATGGATTCGAGGCAAGGACAAGGACAACGACAGGCACACAGGCTACCAGAATCGGGCGCGTGAAGGGTGTCGCTTGATGTTCCAATACTTCACCGCAGTGCACTAGAAGCAGAACCAGTCTGACATGGCACTTTTCTCCGTTTGATTCATCAGTTAGCCCGAAATCGTCCCCTAAAAGCAGGACATCAGCCACAATCAGCCGAGCCGTTTTCCAAAATAAGTGGCACACCGAAAACGCTGCCTTAACACTGCGGCGGTTGCTAGATACAGTAGTCGACGCTCTATCGGGTAGTATAAGAGTTCGACTCATTCTCTAAGTGATTCTCTACATCATATACTTACGAAGGTAGACGCGACATATTGAGTCCATAGTTAGGCAATGAGTTCTGGGGGTACGCTGTGCCAACTAATTCTGTAACTGGCTCGCAGCCAACCTTGTCCGCTTACCAGTGCCTAAGAAAAAGAAAAAGCCGCTGTGTCAGACATACTGTTTTTCGTCGTATAATCTGGCCCTCCTGAATGCATGATTGATCCCCCTGCGCGAAACACGGTGCCACATCTGCAAGTCTCAACCCCTGCAAGCGATCGAGCGGGACTGAACGACTTGTCGTCATATCACACGAGCATTCTTGTATACGAGAATGCCTAACATTCACACGTCCACAGTGGAAAACACAGTCAGATCATTTGTCCTATCTATTGACCAACAATCCTGTGCGGAGCCTTCTACAATCCTATTTATTCCAATCAACCCCTTTCAACTTGCAGGACAGGGTATTTTCATCTGATACGATGGTCGGACACCGGACTGAGTGACGTTTGATTGAAGTATCCTTACACACACTCGACGGTGTGGGAAAGGCGTGCTCGAAGATGCGGGTGGTTGTTTCTGCAGCAGCCAGTTCCAGCTGATACTCCAGTACAGCCAGCCTGGCTTCAACATGTCCGACAATGGTAGCAACTTATCGAGACGATCCTCCTCGCAGACCTCCCGTGCCTCCGCAGAGCAGAAAAAGCCCAAAACGGTACGCGGAGTGCCAAAGAGACATGGCTCCAAGACCTCCGCAAAATCCGTCGAAGACGACGACCCTGCATTGACCTCCTTCCCTTCCTTTTCTCCAGAACCCGAACAGAAATCATCCAGCATTATTCAAGAGGTGGCCCCGAAACCTTCCCGGACGATATCACAGACGGTACGACATAGAAAAGCCACTCTTGCAGGCTTAACAAGCGCATCCCCGTCTTTCAACAAACAGAACGCGCTCTTCGACGACTCTCCTCGGTCTTCTTTGGACATTCCGGGCGCTTTGCATCTGGCGAGTGACGAACATATTGAAAGACTCATAAGCAAGACTGGGGCTGTCAAGTTGATTCGTCAGTATGCCTCGGATCTGGCTCAGAGAGACGCCGAGATGTCGGCTTTGCGTATTCGGGCAGATAACAGAGAAAGAGAGCTGAAGAGACTGCTGCGTGAAGCCAGTGTCTCAACGGCTGAAGTTGAGAAGCGGCTTCTGCGCCTAGAACATGGCAATCCTTCTCCCGGTATTGACGAGTCGTCTGGTTCGACCGATCGGACAGTGTCTGCAATCTCGCTAGACGGCATGATGAGCGAAGCGATGGAAGAGGGAATCCTGGTCAGCAGCCCAGTTGACGGACCATACCCACCCGAGCCGCATCCCGACGCCCGTATACTGAACGATGCTTCGCTGGGGGATGTACATGATAAACGCAGTAGAGCTGGGTCAATGGCGTCTACACAAATGAAGGGGAGCAGAACTCCAAGCAGAGCCAACAGCATTTTGAGCGAAAGCAGCCAGGACTTGGATGCTACTTTACGGCCTCGTGTGAGCAGCTCGACGTCGGGCAAGGCGTCAGGATTGCAGAGCATCTTCCAGCCACCTTCTCAGGCCTCCAGCTACTTTCTCGGTGGAAAGTCGATGAGGAAGCCAAAACTTGGTGACGAAATTAGTGTGCGGTCAAACCAATCTGGTCGCTCGTTTGCTTCCTGGACACAAATCTTCGGCGGAAAGGCGACGACAGGGCGATCTAGGGCTTCGTCACTGGGCCAGGAAGCTAATGGCAATGCCGCCACGGCGAGCGATGCAGAAGCTTCACTTTCCAACTTGACGAAAACAAGGACACAAGTAGCCGGGAAGTCGTCTGTGTCGCTGGCCGGTAGTGAAAACTCCAAAATGCGTCCTCCAGCTAAACGCGTCCCGACAGCAACCAGACTCAATGCCAGTCCGGGTCATGTTCGCAAAGATTCGAATGCGAGCAACCTTCCTCCCACAGTCGAGCTGGATTCCATGATCGAAAGTTCACAACTGCCGCCCACCATGACCAGTCAGTATAATGACAAGCACGGTCTCTTGACGGATAGATTTGGCTTCATCTATGACCAATACCGTCAAAAGCGACAGACTCTCCAGGTCCGACAGCACAAGCGAAACAAGATGAGCAATGCCGAGACACTAGCCAGCTTTCGAGCTGGTAGTCCAGGGTCGGGAGACATCTTTGTAGACAGACCTTCGACTCCTGCCTCGATCGACGATGAAAACTCCAAGAAAGCGTGGTCGGATTACCTCAAAGTCCCAGCCGCGCTGTCTTCTGGGAGGCCAAAAGAGTTGCTGTCGCATACCCCATCTGCCAGTGCTGTGGTCACAGTCAGTACTGTTGATGCCGCCGATGCTGTTGGTACCACAACACCACCCCATCGAAGCCGAGATGCCTCCATCTCGATCAATGCTTCCGCACAAAAGGCGCTTCCGACTACGAGTGTCGTGACGGGGCCGCAGCATTCCGCAATTACTGCTACTTCATCAGACTTCACAGCTGATCCAGAAACCGACTCCTATGTTGACTCGGGTCCTACCAAGTTGCTACTTGACCAGTTAACAGATCTGTACGATGCATTGCAGACAGAGAGGAGCGCACGATGGAATGACTTTCTACGCCGAGTGCGGGCCGAGAGAGCTAGTAATTCGGATCGTGCAACCAACAATGCGCCTGAGGCAGACCTGCTCAACGGCGAACTCATTGGCATTGCAACTCTTGGTCGTTCAAAACAAACCAAGAGCAAATATTTGCACTTCAAGTCATTAGTGCTGGCTGGCATACCGGTCTCACTTCGACCAAAGATTTGGGCCGAATGTTCTGGAGCAAGTGCTCTACGGAATCCAGGCTACTACGAGGACCTCGTCGCTCGTTCGCAAGATGGTACAGATGTCGATCCGGATATTGCAAGCCAGATCAAGGCAGATGTTAGGCGCACGTTGACCGACAACGTCTTCTTCCGTCACGGCCCAGGCGTACAGAGACTTGAAGAGTTGCTGAGAGCGTATTCACTCCACAACCCTCGCATTGGATATTGCCAAGGTATGTAACCGGAACTAGAGAGTACCTTTTTGATTCCGGATCGCTGACACGTAGCTGAACAGGAATGAACCTCATCACAGCATCTCTCTTGCTCATCTGTGCCACGGCAGAAGACTGCTTCTGGCTTCTTGTCGCCATCATCGACGTCATTCTTCCCAGCCAATACTTCAGTTCAACATTGCTCGTGGCAAGGGCAGACCAAATCGTCCTTCGCCAGTATGTTGCTGAGATATTACCAAAGCTGAGTGCTAAGCTTGAAGAACTCGACGTGGATCTCGAGGCACTCACGTTTCATTGGTTCCTGTCCTTGTACACTGGTGTCCTGACTGGCGGTGAAGCCCTCTACCGCGTATGGGATGTGATGTAAGTCTTTCCCTACATTCTCCCTACGTCAGACGCGGTTTCTAATATGTTACGCAGTTTATGTCTGAACAGTTCCGACGCCGTCCCACATGCCTTCGACCAAACACGAAATCTGACAGTCGACATGCCAAACCTCGGCTTGAGCCAGCCACCAACACCAGTCACACCGTCCATGCCATCAGATGTCAACAGCGACAGCACTGAGCACGACGGCACTAGCTCTCCATTCCTCTTCCAGCTCGCGCTGGCGCTGCTGAAGCTTAACGAAAATGCCATTCTTGCACTTGACTCTGCCGCGCAAGTGTACTCCTACATCAATCACAACATGACGAACCATGCGATAAGTATCGATGCGTTGATTCAGGCTAGTGAGGCATTGAGGGTCAAGGTGAAGAGGAATGAAGTGCTTGAAAGAAGGAAGGCGGCGATCAAAGAGCTCGGTGCCTGAAACGGAGTTTCGACTCAAGATCTCATCTCTCGGCGACTGACTGACCTTGGAACTAACAGGATATAAACTGGGGCTGCGTGGGTTCGCGAGTGGATGATTGAAACGGAACACTGCGTTGGGAATCATGATGAAGATCGGGGGTTCTGATCGTCTGCGCTACGCCGAAGCGCATGATGGTTTATTCCCATCCTCACGTGGGAAGGAATTTTTCCTTTGTGGTCGTGGGCTTTTCGCCTCCTTTTCCTTTTTCTTTTCCGTTATGTTACCTTGATGACCCCCCCAAAAGATAGTTTTGCTTGTTTTTAGAATGATACCCCCTCCCTGCACGGAACATCAGATAGGATTACAATAAAAGATGCGCGCATGAAATTTTTAGAAATCGAGCTGTTTCAACATTGACCATGTCGTCGGACGGGACACTTGTGGCTCATGCCGCAATGTAGATGGCGTTGATGGCGTTCGTTTGACAACAAGCTCGCGCCTCGAATCTATCTTGCTTCATCTGAAGAGCGAGATTTGCGATCCATAACACACGGGCGCAAGGTCTCGAAGCCCACAGCTTCGGACAAGGATGGCGAGGTCGGGCCTGCTATACCTCAGATGTAGCGGTGTGCAGCTTTGTGGTCAATTGTAGAAGGTGATAGCTACAGTAATGCGAGGCGCGGGGAGAGAAAAGAAAAAGAAGGACAAAGGTTTTTAGCTCATCAATTTTTTGTGTATTTCTTGTCTTTCTACCAAGCTCATTTCTGCTTGCTCGCTTGCTGCTATTGTAGCTCAGATATATGACCGACGGGGCCAATGGGGAATGTACTCGTTGCACAGATAATTTTTTTTTTTTTGGCCGGGAGTTCCATGTCCTTCCTTCTCATTGCCAGCCCGGAAGCTCCATGGCGCCGTTGAATTTTCATTGTAAATCAGTGCTCATGTCGATGTCGATGTCGATAGTAGATAGTAGATTGGAGTATGCCGTTAGCCCGTGTTTGCTGTCGATGTCGATAGGAATTGGAGTATGCCGTTAGCTCATATTGATGGTAAAGTATTGCGCGAAGCCCATGTTGCCGATGATGTGTGAGCAGTAACCAAAGCACAAGCTCAAGCTCAAGCTCAAGTCGTTGACGTTGAACGCCCATGCTGACCATGTTCTCCATGCTCCTTTTCCCACCACCATCGAATGAAACCAAGACGCGACTGACATTGACTTTTTTCTCTCTTTGTTTGCACTCAAAAAGGTCGAGGAGGCAAGCGTTCCGACATATCGACATTCTCGTCATCATCGCTCTCCCCTTCATCCTCCATAAGAATGAACTCATTCTGACCATCATCTTCCTCCTGGACACTCCCAAACAGCTCGAGCAACTGCTGAATCGTCGCGCGCTTGCCGTGACTATCCGGTCCAATCGCGCCCGAGACCTCAACGTCCTTGCGATCCTGCATCTTGATCAGATCCTCATCGATACTGTCCTTGACCGCGAACCGCACCACTTCGACTTTCTTATCCTGTCCGATACGGAAGGCGCGACAATACGCCTGGGCCTCGACGGAGCTGTTGAACCACAAGTCCAGAATGATGACCTTGGACGCCATCGTGAGGTTCAAGCCGATGCCACCGGCCCGAAGACTGCATATCATGATGCTTATGCTTTCCTTGTCGCGGAAATTCTCAATGGCCTTCTCTCTCGCTTCCAGCGTCATTTTGCCGTTGAAACTGACGTAGCCCCATTTCTCGGTGTCGCACATGCGCGCCAGGATCCGACACAGGCCAAGAAACTGTGTGTATATGATGATCTTCTCGCGAGGGTTCTTCTCTTGCCAGTTCAGGATCGCGGCTTTGGTAGCGGTCAGCTTCGCGGAAGAGAGGACTTGCCCATGTTCGATCCAGTCAGGGGGCTCATTGAGCTCGTCGTCATCTTCTCCAGCCGGGGTTTGTGAGTGGCTGGCGCTGCCTCGACGCACGGCGGCTGTAGAAGATTTGTTTTTGGCCGCCTTGGAACGTTTGGTCTTCAGCTTCTCAACTCTCTGCGCGACTTCGTTGCTGTTGAAACCGAGTTCCTGGAGGCCGGAGCAAGGTGAGGTTTCTTCAAAGTGCGCGCCGCACTCGATGCACGCGATCTTCTCCTCCTCGCGCTGCTGACGCTCGAAATCCATGGCCGCAAGGCACTCTTTGCAGTACACGTGGAAGCACGATGTGCACATTGGTTCGTCCGGGGGGAGGCGGCACTTGGCGCACATGGAGCGCACATGCAGCTCGGCCCAAGTGTTTGACTCGGTGAGCGTACGCAGGAAGCGCCGGAACTTGAAAGTCAGGGCAAACGCTGCACCTGTGCTGAGGTCGTCGTTGGTGTCGGCTTCGGGAGTCGCCGCGACGGACTGGACACCTTCTTTGGTCTGGCATGTCATGATGGTGTTGTCTTTGGCCTGTAGCATTTTGCGCAGGGCGACGAGCGTGCTGACGCGCGGAGCGTCCTGGTCAGCGGTCTCGACTTCTTTAGAGGTTACGCGCCAGAGGGTCTCGATGTCCGCGGCAACGAACATTTGCTTGAGAGCCTCTTGGCAGAGGAAGATGTGTGAGCAGAGCATCCGGAGGCGCAGAAGCATGCTGAGGACGTTGCGGTAATTCGCGGTCAACTCACCAGATGCAGAGTACGAGTTGATCTGATGAATGTACCGGCGCTTGACCAGATTGTAGATGGCGCGCTCGACGGAGTTGAATTCTACCAAGTGCGTTGTGTGGGAGATACCTGGTAGTTTGACGATCGGCGCGTTGAACAGACTGTCAACGTGGGTGCGTCTCAGCATGATGGCGCGCAGAATGTTGTGGATTCGTCCCATATCCACGGGCTCGCGGGTGGACCGATTGTCGCAGTAATTGTGGCAGAAGGTTGGGTAGTCGCCCGTATGAGGAACTTTGAGGAAGGAGAAGTACGGATACAATTCTTCAATGTAATTCATGATCGGTGTGCCTGTAATGGCCCAACGAAATGTACCAGTCAAGGCGCGGACAGCGACAGAGGTCTTGGACGTGTGGTTCTTGATGGCATCTATAAGAAGTTAGCTTGAAGGATGGATTTAAGAACGGGGAATACTTACGAGCTTCGTCAAGGACGATTCGATGGAACTTGATCTTGTGTAAAGGGCCACAGTGCTCTAAATAGAAGTTCTTCCACCACTCGTTCTTTTTGACTTCGGAGGATAGATGCTTGGGAGGATCAGTCATTGGATAACTTCTCTGGACTTCGCCATAGGTCGTGACGATCACGTCGTATGCTTGTAGGTCGGAGACGACGTCGTTGCTGATTAGCCGAGAGTCTCTATGATATCGAAGAATGCGTCCGAGGGCATTGTCTTTGACGTGCTTATCCATCTCCACCATCCATTGATGGACTAGAGAGGGCGGTGCCACAATCAGTGTCGTCTTGAAGGGACTGCCCTCGTCTGGTTTGCCTTCAAGCATGTTGGCGCTGCGGGAATTAGTCTGTGACCCATCAGATCTTGAAGAGGCGACTTACATCATTTGTATGGTCTTGCCGAACCCCATTTCGTCGCACACCATGCCGCCAAACGGTTTCGCATCACTGCGCTCGCGATCACATAGGAAAGCCGCACCTAGCAATTGGTGGTGATATAAGGAAGACTCCATTCCTCGAAGTTTCCATCCGCCTTGACCGTCAGATCGAACTGCGCCTCGCCCCCCGCCTTTGAACTTCTTGGTTGCTTCCAGGATAGCGTTTCTTTCCGAACTATGCGAATTCTGATCTGCTGTCGGAATGCTCGCAATCAGCTCATTCAGTGCTTTGCTCTTGTCTTTGGAAGTAAAGGTTGGCATGTCAGGTCTATCGGCGTTGGCCCGAGCCGCATCGACGACGTTGGTTCTCCCCAGACTTTGAAGATTGGTCAGGTTGGGCTTGGAGCCTCCTTTTCTTCCTCGCTTGTTGGGTTGCTTTTTGGGGCCCGGGTTCTGTCTTCTCTTTCTTGGCTGTCCGCCGTCGTTCTGAGTTTTTCGCTTAGGCTTCTTGCCATTGGCTTGGCCAGCTTCAAGACCAGCAGACATTGCCTCACGCAGCTCCTTTGCATTGATACGATTCTTCGGTTTTGGACCAGCTCTCTTCTTTGGTTGAGGATGTTCTGGGAGGTCTGGCACTTCAGGGATGAATAGGGTGTCCTCCTCCTCGTAACCTAGAGGAAGGTTTGATGCCTCCACGGCTTCCTCCACCTCCATCTGGCTTCGTTCAAAGTCTCGAAGCCGTGCTTGTTCTGCAGCTTCGGCGGCCGCAAACCGAATTTCTTCCTCTTGTGTAACTTCGTCTCTGCTTTTCTTTCGCTCAAACTCCTTTTTGAGGCACGCGAACGCAGCCTTCTTGTTCTCGTTCTCCTCATTGGCAGTCTTGTAATTTTCGTCCAGTTCATTGTTCCAATCGAGCATTTCGACATCTCCATTGACGGGTTGACTACCACCAGCGGGAAGAGGTGCAGGTTCCGCGGCGTCTTCCTCGTTACCAAGGTCCACATCGCCATCGAAATTGGCGCTGTTCTCGGTAAAGGCCTGCAGGGCAGCGAAGTCTTCAATGTGGACATCGTTCAGAACTGGCAGCTCAAATTCCGTTGGTTGCTCATGGTCTGTCGAAGTGTCCTCAGGAATTGTAGATGGATCGAATTCGAACATCTCATCTACTGCCGGGGCATCTTCGTTGTTCAGCACAGATATTCCAGGTCCAAAGCACTGCTGGTTGGTTAAGGCATCGGGGGCTTCTTGGATAACCAGTGAATCTCCAGATGGCTGCTCGGATGCTGTGGTAACGTCGTTGTTAACCACAAGCTGGCCAGCACCTGGTTGCTGTTCGGATGTTGTGGCATCTTCATTGTCCAGGACGAGCCAGTCGTTCTCGAACGCTTGTGTGGTGTGTGCAGTATTGTCTTCGCCCGAAGCAGGTGCAACTCGGTCAAAGATGTGCTCAGCTGGTGTGGCAATGTCGCAATTCTGGTTCGGATCATTTCCTTGCTGTGATTGCGTCGTTGTGGCATAGCTATTGTCTTGACCAGGCAAGTCAGGTTTGACCGAGGACTCGGCTGTGTTTCCATCGTTTCCATCGCCAGGTGCAAGTTCATGCTTGGAAGCCTGCTCCGATGGTATGGATGTATCATCTGTGTGACACTCAGAATTTTTGAAAACTTCAAACTCATCAACTGGCTCTGTGGGCACGGCAGACGACGGGTCAACCACTTTGACTGGTTGCTCGGATTGTTCCCGCTTGATGGCCGGTTTGAACGAGGGAAGTGTCCAAGGATCGATCTCTGCGACTTCGTCATCTGAGTCCTCTGTGAGATCGATGACCCAATTGTCTGGCTTGCCAGGCGCATGACGAGATAGCGCAGAAGACCCCGCCATGGTGCGGGCGTGGTGTTGTATGACTTCAGAAACCGAGAGTGCGGATGAGTAGCAATGAAGATCGACAGACTCAAGTGGAAGAATAAACAACCAGGATGGAAAAGCAACAAGCGAGAGATCTGGGGTTTCAGATTGATCAAAGGCTTTGAGTAAGTGATGTGGAGGGAGATAGAGCCTGAAACTGAGGTAAAGAAAGGTAGATGGATATGGAAGAAGTGGAAAGCGTGGAAGAAGGAAAGAAGGTATTTATAGGAGAGCCAATAGGGCTTGCATGAGGCGTGAGCAAGATCTGTTGCAGGTAAGGTAAATGGCTCGGTGAACTCAACGTGTGAAAAGCAACAATCCCTGTTAGAGAGTTGCTGGTAAACTCGTCATCAAGCGCAGCGTGAACCAGGTAGGACGTCAAGATGTGAGAGTTGCAAGAGCGCAGAGAACATGCAAGTGACAGCCTTGCGGAAGCACGACAGACATGGTGGTGAAATATCCTCAACAAGCACATGCTGTAGAGAAGGGTGACGTACCATGCTTCTGAGGTATCGGCGTGCCCTAGACATGCATCTGTTGGCTTCATCTCAGTCCAGGACGGCCGCCAGATGGCAGATTTGGACTTGAGCATGCACCCGGTATTATGCAACGAGGAGCGCGTTGTTGCCATGGCTATTGCGGCCTCGTGGCTGCTGATCTGGATAGTCGTCCGCGTTGTCTTCATGGGTCCATGGATAGCCGTTGTCGTGAGATGAGCTCATCCAACTCCGACGAACCTGGGAATTATACAGGCCCCGTAGCATGGCAATGCGGCAGCTAGACCTGGTAATCCAAGGTCGTCTTGATAAACAGGGAGGCTTGACGAAGTTGCATTCTTTCAGATGCCGCTGCTGCTTGCAAGGTCTGATCAACGCTTTTAAGATGAGGATTCCTGTTGGCACCAGATCCAGTTGTTGCTGTTTACTAGCTCATGGATCAATATCCGAAGGAGGGTCTTGCTCGTATGATATTCGAGCTTATTGGGGGCCGGGCGAGGTCTGATATGCGGTCGATATGTACCTGATCATTCTTAAAGTCTGTCAATGGTCACCAAGCCCGCATGGAGATGAAAAGAAGACGAATAAGAAGAGGATGCGGTGTCCGGCTGCATGAACGAAGTGACGATGTTGTCGGTGAAATGCTGAAAGCGGTTTAGGCGTCATGGGCGCCTCGGGGCCGTTTTCTTCACCGTAATTTCTGCATGGAAGCGAGAAAGACGAGAAAGGCATCGATCGGTTCGGCACGTCTCCTTTACAGGCACAAAAGTCGTGGGAATACGGAAGGAAGGCGTGTGCTTTGAAGCCATTTTTCCATTCCCGACCACATCGACAACGGCACTTTTTCCCTGTTACAATTCTGATATCTACTTATTTCCTGTTCTTTCTCTGTCATCGTTGCTGAGTAGCATCAGTGCCATGGCAAAGCAGTCCCAACCCCGTCGTTATCCTTCCGGTGCACCTCAATTGCAACTCCTTCCTATTCGGACGCCATTCTGCCCGCGCATTGACCTTCTTGTGAAGTGATGCCCTCGGTCGCTCTCCTATCGACGTGTCCCTGGTGAGAATAATACCATACGGAGATGCTGGGAAGACTGATACAAGGATACTCCAGAGGCGGGCAGCTGGAGAGCGCAACTGACGAGACACACACCCGCACTCTTCTCTGGCCAGAGATCTCTCCGGACACACGTTATGGCTCTCTCTCACCGCCTACCACTCCATTCGGCTCGCCAAATGTTCGCGCCTCGCCTTTTGACGATCGAATAGGCTTGGACCTGAATCAGAGCAAAGATCTGAGGATCATTATCGCTCAAGATGCATTTGGCACCCATGACCGCCCTCTTCTCCTCTACGATACCACCACCGCTGAGTCGATCTCAGACGCCGCTCTTCCTACAAGGCAGCATGCCTCTCCCTTCGCCAACGACGCCGCATCCAGATCCGAACACAGCCCGCCAGTCACAGGTCATATGAGAAACAGAAGCTCTACAATTTCTGGGTCGACGGCGTCATGGGCCCGCCCCAATAAAGAGTCTGAACCTACAGACCATCTCAGCAATATCCTGGACTGCATGTTTGGAGTCACCAGTGCCACAAAGTCAGGCTCAAGCACCAAGATACATGTTTTGCCGGGAGACCGTACTGCTACCAGTGGTCCCACGGCTAGAACACCAACCTCGAATGTTCCCAACGCAACTGCGGTTCGAGCCCCTCTGTTACGGGCAAAAACTTCCATAAACGCCGCCACGACTCAACGTCAGAGTGTAGCACCCACGGGATCCGAGGTCGAAGGTCGAGACTCCATCCTGATCACTCGAATATTCCCCGTTACATTACCCGAAACTAAGGATGATCTGAGACAGCATCGAAGCTCTTCAGCAGGGCAGAGTGATGTCGCAAGTCCGACGATCCATGCCCGAGAACCACCCGAGGGTCAAGCTACCCAGGGTAAGAAGCCCAAGCTCGTGGAAAAAAAGACTCCAGTATATGCGATTGGATTACTGTTCTATATATCGCGCTCTAGCGATAATCGCCCGGGCACCTCTTCCACCCGTCCAGCGTCAAGAGCTTCTTTCAACGGAGCGTCCGCCCCGGCTTCTTACGGGTCCGATGCGTCTTGGACATTCCTGAATGCAATTCCAGAGCACCTATTATCTCCAGAGGCATCCGGGCAGCTGACCGATCGAAGCATGGACATAATCGTGCGAAATTGGGATGTGATTTTGAGAAGCCTTACTGTAGTCGAACAGGCTGCTCATGTCGAGATTGGTGATCTGTTACAGGAGGTGAACCTGGCCATGATTTCCTCGGCCGCAAAGGCTCCAAAAGGTCCCGCAGAGCAGCGCACCAATCAGCGCAACGTCTATCTCAGATGTCCTAATCTGCTGGCTCAGACCGCGCATATGCATCCGTTGATGAAGCATGCATTGTGGCGAATATCCTACGCCCTACGGATCCCGCGCGTGCTCACTGGATTCGGTCTCGACAATGGCGGCCACTGGCTTGATGAAGCCCGGTATCTCGTCCGCCTTTGCGGAAACAAACAGCAGAATTTTTTCCTCTTCAACGTCCTGACTGCTTTTCTTGGGAATCATACTGAATGGCTTGAGCGGCTGGGCCCAGACTGGTATCGGAAACAGATCAAGGCCCTAAATAAAGCACAAACTCCATCAAGCAGCCTCGCTTCTCGTACCGTTATTATTTGTGACAACCGATCAACGACACGACGCCTCATATTCCTGCTGGCTTCATTTCTGCCATCCTCGGTGGGGGCCTCGGCGTCTCTTAAGGCCGGCGCTGAGTTCATGGTGCCGATCCTGACTCCCGACATAAACTCCTCTTCAGCTGCAAACAAGATGATCAAAGAGGCCTCCACGCGTCGTCACATCCGCTCGAAGTCGCGAGAAGGCTCCATGGCTTTTCCGTTCCGGGAGGTTTCCAGCTTGTCCACCAGTGCTTCATCGACCGACAGTTATGGGGCACCTCGGAGGGGTTTTCCAAGCAGTTCCCGTTCAGTTCTGTCCCGGGCAGACACCGAATCAGTAGCCAACAAACCACCGTCAGTATTCACGCCTGATGGACGCAGCTCGATGCAGAAAACAACCGCCACAAGTTCGACCGCCACCCCAGGCACTAGTACCCCTGTCCCTCATTTCTCCACCAAGACTGATAGCTATTTCCCTGATGCGGCCGTCGTGGATGCCGAAGAGACCGGTGCCAGCGCTGACCTGGCTCGGATTCTACGAAGGGATAGCGTCAGCAACTCTCAGGCCGGCCAGTCAAGCATCAACTGGGGCTCACTGATCAGCAACGTCAGTGGCTTGTGGGGTAAAGGGTCAAGTTCTTCCTCTTCCATGAATCAAGTTCCGACTCCAGTTACCGCAGGAAGTCTGAGGGACCGCCGTAGACATGCTCCCCGTTATGTTCCCATACAAACGAGACGGCCGACTCACCTAGAAAAAATGGTGGATGAGGCCAGCAGTCTGCGCGACAATGTAGCGGAAGGTCAAGGTGCTCGAGCTATACTATCCACAAGGCAGCCATCCGCGATCGCCGGTGAAGCGCACCCGCCGCGCCTTCAGGTCGACGAGAAGGACGGCGTGGTTGACGTCGACATCACCCTACCAGGATTTGTAGGCTGGACAGACGGGAAGTATCCTTCACCTGGTTCATCACTTCGCGTTCGATCACCATCCGTCGCTAGCATCGATGAGGGGGGCTCGTTCTTGAGCCTGCGCTCCAATGGTACCGAGAGCACGAATTCAAGTCCACTGAACGTGGCCGGCTACCTCAAGCGATATCATGAAGACTTCATCCTTCAAGGTGTGAAGCCGTACCAGGAGCTTGAAGAAGAAGTCAGGCAAAGTATGTCAAGGGAACTCACAAACAGCGAGGAGCTGCGTGGGTCATTGCCAGAAGAGCAAGATGGAGAATTATGGGTCAATGTCTGCACCACACTCTTCGCTGACTGCCGGACATACACCATCCGTCGCCTGACTTTGCAGCGTCGAGTAAACCAAGACACGCTCGTAGACAGGAACGTCTCTCGCTCTACAGCCAAATCGGACCACATTACTCCCAAATCTGGGACATTGCGATATCGCAAAGCGCCTGTGTTTCAAGAAAATGATGGCGAGCGGTTCCTGAGTGAGACAGTGATGGACTTTGACACCACTCTCACCGATGCGATCGAGCGGGTTCTTTATGAAGTAGAGCCTCTGAAACATACCTCGGGAACTCCTTCCAGAGCACACTTGAGGAGCGTATCCACAGCCTCTTCTATGAGATCTGAGCCATTAGAGATCTCAAACCCAAGTAAAGCCAGGAACGGGACTCGCGCGCCTATACTTTCCCGGTCAGACTGCCGTCAAGCAGTTGTCGGGGCTCTGGAGGAAGTCGTCAAGAGTGTCAACAACGACTTGGCGAAACATCATCGCTCGAAAGATGGCAACGGCAATCTAAAAGTGGATGGCAAAGCACTGGAGCAGGACTTGAAGCAAGACAACGTCTTGCGTGAGGGGGTCAAGAAGTGGCTTCTGAACGTTGAGACGAGGAGTGTCTGGTAGACCGTGCTGGACTTGTATATATGATGACTGATGATCACGCTGAGGACTTCATGAGTGTGGAGTCCTCTTACCCGCGAAGATACCCTTTGAGCAGATGTATCATTAGAAATGCTAGATTATCGATGTACCCTGACTACATGTGGACAAATCCATTTGACATTAGACTGTATAGCAGGACCTCATAATACTGGCCTTCGAGTTTCCATGTTTACATCCGCCCGTCACCTTCCCAGTCGATGCCGAGGATTCGCGCCGCAAATGTGATAGTCACGTGCTGTATGCCTTGCCTTGGCATCGCGGCAGCATCAAACGTCAATTCAAAGCCTCGCGCATCGGTCTAGGTAGGTTTGGTCCTTACGAAAGGATCTCGTCCATCCAACCCAGTACATGTCAGGGGAGAGCGTGGACCCTTCGCCCGAGCCTGATGAAAATTGAGGCCACGCTATTCTTCGTCCACGGCCGTCATGATCTCCCATCTTGACAGGAGCACTTGCGCCCTGTTCGCCAATTATGAGAACAGAATTCTCCCAAGATCATTGTCAACACCAGCGTGATCTAAGTCTCGACTCATCCAGATATGCAGGATTCACATCGGCATCGTCGAACGAGCAGCGGCTCCACGGTAAAAGTCGCGACGAAGACTCAATCGGGGTTGACCGATGGCCCTCTCAGTGCGCAAGCCACTCCACCAGTCCGCGCTGCACTCTGGGTCCACGATGACAATTTCTCACCCGAGGATGTGCTCATCAATGAGACCTGTCTCGAAGGTTCGGACATACGCGAAGGCAGCTTGATCGAGATATTCCCCGAGAAAGAGACCTCCGATGTTCGCGACTTCCAGTCTCCTACCAATACGACTGAAAGAGTGAAAATCGATGCCAATTCGGTCTCTGAACCGCGTTATCTCTGCATCACCAAATTTGCACCCGCGGAACTCACAGCGAGACAGGCAGGTCTGCAAGTCTCGATCAAAGGCAACATTGCCACAACATTCGGTCTTCGGTCGCGATCCCAAGTATGGATTGTGCCTGCTTCCTTCGAGGATCGCACGGCTTCCCATGTCGAGTTCAGCTTTAGAGACGCTTACTTGGCAAGGTCCGATATGTGGCGGCTTGTTGGTCAAGAATTGGCAGGAAGAACAATTTACACAGGACAGAAGATCACTTTTCTAGGCACAATCAGACTCACGGTGAAGTCGATACATGTGCAGAGCCATAAAGTGCCCACGGCATACTTTGCAGGCACCACCATCCCAATCTTCCGCAGCGAGGCTGCACGATACGTGCTTTTCATACAGATGTCTAGTGAAATGTGGGACTTCGACTCCGAGGGAAATGGCGAGATAATGTTCAACCGCGTCATCAACGGCTTCCTGCCTGAGCTCTTCAAGAGGTGGACTGACTTGGATGTTCGCCACCTGGTCAGCATTGTCATGTTCGGTCGCCTGGAATACGACCGCTTCGACCTTGCCAGGAACAAAGACCGACGACTAGAGACAACTTCGGTCACAGGGGCTCCCAACATGACCTCGAGGCAATATCAAGACTTTTACCGAGTCGTCGTCACGGATATGGCCAGTGCACAGTGGACAACCATTTTGAACGAACTCAAAAAGGATTTTCGTGTCTTTCTCAGAGATATATCCCTCCATACATCAAGCAACAACGAGATAGCGATCAAAGACGCAAAGACCAACGCCACACGTATAGCTGGAAGGCCAAGCACTGCCCTGAAGGGCAATATTCTGGAAGCCATCAACATTGCGTGTGCACAATTTGCGAATGACTTCGTCGACCGTGATCTTATTCGTACCGGCGTGTCAGTCGTGGTCATCAGTGCCGGGACTGGTGTGTTCGAAGTGAACAGGGATCTCCTTAATTTGACATCCCAAAATCTGACCAACAACGGCGTCGGAATTGACATTGTCTGCCTATCTCGAATGCCGCTGCACTCGGTGCCACTATTCAAATATCGACATGCTCCGGTTGAGAGCTCTACTCAACTCTCTATCCCCTCCGGCCTCAACATCAGTCCGCGACGATCTGGATCAGGTCCGGCCTTCTACGATTCCAGTCAACCCCGAAAGCTCTCGCCAGCTTTGTCCTCCATCACGTCTAACAGTCTTGGACACTTCACAAGTCACATATCGGGGCAAACCTGGGACGTCGTACATGGATGGTGCTTCGGAATACCTCAATGGGTTGATCTTTCGTACTGGTCGGCTGATGACGAGTATCTGGACGTCATAGCTCGCGAGGATGAGCCCAAGCATAAATCTATGCAAGCAAAAGGCAAGAAACATCCTTTTATCCCACGAGTCAGGATGTATGAGATCCAAATGATGGGACTCATGGAACTGGGACTGGCAGACATGAGCATTCCCTTCATGAGTGAAACCCAAAATGCAACAGCAGGCAAGTCCGCCCGCTTCAAATCCAAGACCAGGCGTGCAAGTGCTGCCAGGAGTCTATCTCACTCTCCAACAATATCACGCAAGACCAGATCCAGTGTTGATCTTGTTCCATCCAATCAAGGGCTTTTGTCTACGCACGCGAAAGCTCTAGGGGATATTTTTGACCGCATGGAGAACTATGATTCGACATTATTTCGCTCACGGCCAGGTCATCAGATGCTAGCTAAAGGCCTCAAAGAGTCTTCAAGTCTCACAAAAAGCAGTGATTTTGTTTCCCCCAAGCTCCCAAGCAAGGTCAGGCCCACGGCTGAGGAGACTAACCCCGAGTCCAAGCTGACGAAAGTACTGTCTCATAAACCTCTCAACACTCCTTTCCGACCTCATCTCCCTTCGTTGATGTCAGCAGATTCATCGGACCAATCAATTCCGAACAATCGACCGTCAGAGGCCCCAAAGGTAAACCGTAATCTCAGCTACTCTTTACGAGGTCTGGCTCCTCCAGTCAGGGCTGTAGCCAGTACGGAGGTTAACACCACCAACGTACAAGCGCAACCGTTGATGAGCAAGCTAATTGGCAAATCGAAACCGACAGTTGCCACCTCTGCCGCAAGCATTCGATCGGTGTCCACGGTCAGGGTCGTTGGTGAGAAAGATCTTGGTGAAAGTTCACGGACGGGAAGTACAAACACTACACCAGCTAGGCGTGCAGCAGGTGTGCCTTCAAAGCCAATCTCTATCAACACGCCATTACGGAAGCACCACGATGAAAGGTTTACCGAGTCGATTCGGTCAGGTTCAACATCACGTCATGCCCAAACAGAAATCAGTCCCACCAAAGAGGACTCTGGCAATGACAAGGAGTCGGAGAGCGAGGCATCGGGCACATCCGCCAGCAGCGCTGAAGATGACAGTGACAGTGTGGAAGCGGCTGACAGCTGGCTTGGAACATCCGTGGCAAGTTCGGTGCCCAGAAGCAATCTCCCTTACGTACGGAATGTCAACGCTTCGAATCCATTGAAGCGACACCCAGAGCGAGAATCGTTTTTCGGCAGATGGCAGCATTTGTATCCACGAAAGCCACGTGCTGCAACTGTTAAATGGCGATCATTGTGTACTCCCGCTTCAGTCCCGTTGACAACATCGGATTTTCCCTCGAGACAGGGCCTTCAAACCGACTACGACTCAGCGACTTACGACGTGCATCTTGAAATGTCCAATGACATGCTTGAAGTTCCGGAATCGCGAGATACACTGCTGAGGGAAATGTTGGCCATACGATTTGCCCACGGCTACCAACTAGTCATTGGTCCATCCTTGGTTGAATCTGTAGGACCTGGCAACTGCGACAGTTCGGCATTCTTTACCAGCGACGTGGTGCGACCCGATGGCTCCTTTATTTTCTTATCGATGGGCAATACAATCCAAAAGTTGTCCCTTGAGAAATCAGATCGCATTCGAGTCACTCGATACGTCCTGAGGCAACCCGCTGTACAACCTCCATATCCTCAGCAAATCAACTATTATCCAAACATCAGAACCATCCTCTCCGGAAATTACGCAATACGAGATATGCAGTTCAAAGGCTTCTCCGAGCAGTACCCATGGGAGTTGGCAGATAATTACCTCTCGGACGTAAGCAAGCAGGCGGAGGCAGATACCGAAGCTCTTAGGTTCTGGCGTGCTCGTTTTGTGCTGATTCCAGTTGAACCACCTACGAGCGCCCGCAGAGCAGTGCCGTCGGAAGGTGAAGAGAACGAAGAGGAGATACATCTACGCGGGATCCGGGCTTTGACCCAGATGTGGCAAAAAGCTCGATACGTACCACCTGACGAGAGACGACCTGCTCAGATTCGTGCAAGTACCCTGAAACGAAAAGATCGAAATCCCTTGAGTATCAACTTGGAAACTCTCAATCCGTCCGAGTTGGTGGCGACGGAGCTCGATAAGCTTCTTGCGGCGGAAGAAGCCGGTGAAGTACAGCCCACGCAGCTCCTCCCGGAAGAAGATCAGTTCGACAGAGACAGTTTCAGCTTGTCTAAATTAGCACAGGCCTTGCAAAGCGACAAAGGGATCGAGATCAAGAACAGGCGATGGCATCTGCGGCTGCACTATAGCTGTTTCATGGGAGAAGATCTGACCAACTGGCTGGTGCATAACTTCAGGGACATTGAGACTCGAGATGAGGCAGTCGAGCTCGGCAACGACTTGATGAAAGAAGGCTTGTTTGAACATGTCAACAGCCGGCATAATTTCAAGGACGGAAATTACTTCTACTCCATCAAGCCTGAATGGCGCGCTCAGCAGCGACCAGAGGCCAGACAGTCCTGGTTTCCGGCAAGTCGACGATCAGATCGTTCGGTCCCTGCAACGCCTATCAATGAGCAACCGCCGCGGGGAGAACTGTTCACTGGGCGGACACGGTCGGGTTCGAGTCTGGCGAATCAGGCACAAGTCAGCTCGGAAATAGCGAAGTCACTGGGCGACAAGAAGAGACGGACAGTCACTTTGAACAAAATGATCCGCATCGACGTCGATACCAGAAAACGCTCCAACAGGCCCGAGATCATCAATTTGCACTACGACAGGCTGCACAACCCGGAGAACTGTTATCACTTGGAACTTGCCTGGCTCAATGTGACCTCCAAGCTCGTCGACGATGCTATTGTCAGTTGGACAACTCAAGCTGAAAGATATGGGCTGAAACTCGTCGAGGTTCCCATAGCAGAAGCTTCCGAGGTCCCCAAACACGAACCTTTCCGCACCCCCTATCGCATCAAATTGGCGGTAGAACCTCCCCGTCGTAGTGCGTCAGTCAGCAACGTCTATTTCACCGCGACATCGTTCGGCCCGCAGACACCGTTGAATTCGGATGTCCACCTCTATCAAAAGGCCCTGCTGAAGCGGTTCAACTTTGTGCTGGACCTCGAAGCCGCAAGCGAGTTTCCCGAGAACGTCGAGATCAGGTACTCGTGGGGCACGCTGGATTACAAGTATACACAATTCGTGCACCGGTCTGGTGTCGGCATGGCGCAGATCACGGATGAAGGTGATATCCTTTTGCTCGCGAACAGATTGTACAACTCGCGGCTCGCCTCGGCGAAGGATCCATCTTCGAAGTTCGACAAGTTCGACAGCGGCATGAAGAGGGACTCTACTACCACGCCGAACCCCGCAAGCTCGTCCATGCTACTTCGCCTGCCGCCGAGTATTTCGACGGCCACGGCCACCCAGCTCAGTCCCACGCCGAGCATGCAAGCGTCGGGTATTATAGGGTTGAATATGGCTTCTCCGAAGACCGGGCCCTGGGCTTCACCGCTGATTCGGCCACTGTCCCTGACACCGCTGGTGACGCCTGGTGCAGGAGGCGGAGGAGGAGGAGGAGGAGGAGGAGGAGGAGGAGGAGGAGGGATCCCGAGTTTCAGTCTGTCTTCGACATCCGTGTCGGGTACAGGCACAACGACGTCGGCATCATCTTCGGCCATGAATGTCCCGCTATCAGCCACAGGCACAGCCACGGCGACTGCGACTACAGCGACTACAGCGACTACGGCTACGGCTGCGGCTGCTAATACGCCACAATTCACCGCCGACGTGTTCGGGTCGTCCGGTCTTCGTCAGAATCTGTTTCTCGGCGGCGGCGGCGGCGGCGGCGGTGGTCATGTACAGGCTACGCAGTACATCACGCCCGAGCAGATCAAGGATGATCTGGAAGCCTTTTGTCACGACAAGGAACGCCTCGAAGCGTTCTATAGGGACGTCAGCGCCACTCTGCCGCAGATGGTGAGTCAGCGAGACAAAGAGCGCGAGAACAGGAAGGCCGGGGGAGGGAGCACGGGCGGGACGAGTTCGAGTCTGCTCAGGCCCGTCAGGGAGGTCATGGTTGAAGGAGACGTGGGCATTCCAGAGTTCAAACTGCCCGAGGCGGTGAGCAGTGGCAAGCAGCGCGCTGTTCAATAAGGAGACGGTGATGTGATCTATATTTATATCAAAATTTTCACCATCGCAATGAGAATGAGGGGGCACGCACAGAATGATTGTGAACTCGCTTAAATAATTCTGAATAATTCTTTCTTTAGTATACCTAGCCCTTGTCATTTTGACCATGGTTAAAGTAGGTGATTCATTCAATATAATATAGTATAATGAGTCGTGGAATTTGGAACCCATTTTCTTGTTTTGGAAAAACAGTCTATGAACAAAGAACAAAGGGTCTCATTTGAGTCGCGTCGGACTTCCACTTCTACTCTTGGACCGCCCATTCGCACCACCACCACCAGTAGTATCGACACCGAGGCGTTCGCAACTCTCGGTCCTGACGACCAGACCTCTTCGGTCCATGATGTCAAGTGGTAACCTGTTCAAATGGCGTCGACTATTCCGCGGCGACATCGATAAGTTGCTGTTCACGTTCACACCGGACCGAGATCCTGGACGGGGAGTATGCGAGGTAAGATCGTCGTCCGAGCTTGATGCCGAGAGGTTACCCAGTTCGAAATCAGTCGGGTCGTAGAGGCGCGTTGACGGGCCTGTGCCGTCCTCGATGTCGCGGTCGCGGTCGCTGTGTCGGGGACTGCGGCCAAGTAGAGAGCCCAAGAAGGAGGAGGAGGACGACGGAAGTTTCGAGGACTTGGACGGAGAGGGAGAGGAAGAGGATGACTTGAGCGAATTGTATATCCTCGACCGCCTGTCCCGTCCGCAGAGGTAGAAGGTTGCGATGATGAGAATGAGAAGGAAGAATATAAAACCCGGCAAGCGGTGCGGGGCGTCGGAATGGAAGAGCGTGTCATGGATTTGGTCTGTTATGCTTTGGCTTTCTGTTGCAGGATGGTGGTGGGATTCTGGGGCGTCGATGCTTTGCAGCTTCCCGCCACTCGGATACTGGAAGTCTTCGGGCACACCGGGCAGGTTGCTGCCAAAGCCAACGGGCAAGTCGTCTTGATGTGCGGGGGGAATATCTGCGGATGCGTAAAGGACCATCTTGCCCATCGTCCAGCTTACTTCGGTCGACTTGATTTTGTTCACAGCCTGGAAAGGGTCGAGGAATCCCTTATCTTTGCTGCTCTCGAGAAGTTCTTTCGTCCCGTTGTGCGATGATGTGTGTGTGTCTTCAATACCAACACGCGGAATGCCAATACCATCGTGAAGCATGTTGATCAACCAGCTCGCTTTGAAACAGACCTCGAGCGCGGTCTGTTCGTCGATTTTCTTGCCCCAGGTCTTATCTGCCACGCCTTGCTGGATGGTCGACCAGTCCTGTTCACAGAATTCCTTGACACGGGTTTGATATGTGTTGAAATCGTAGGCTTTGTCCTTGTGGGACATTTCGAAGATCTCGTGCGTCGTGTGCCAGTACTCACTTATGCCGATGAAGTGGTTGACTTCGAAGTCGATGGCGGGCACGTGGACGCCGTGGATCAAGCAGGGTTCATCGGGGCAAGGGATGTCCTTTTCGAGAAGGGGGAACGTCCGCCGCATACACTCGTCAAATTTCCCTGTTCCAAGAAGAAAGCGGTTCGGCTGAGGTTCGTCGGCTGGAGACAGGATTTTGCCATCCTCCGTTAGTTTCAGGTTCTTGGGCAGACAAGGGTCTGGCATCTCGAGGAGGCCGTCAATCCCGTATGATTCTTCGAGGTCTTGAACATAGCGTCGCCGGGCCTCGTTGGCACCGAAACCGAGCCATGTCGTAACAAAGACTTTGTATTCTTGCGGTAGGCCGTCTATCGTTCGAAGTCTTAGCAGGGTCAGGTCATTTGCATGTTTCTCTGCTTCTGTGGCGTTTGGTGCGAAAGCAATTTGTGCAGATGCACCACCCATGTCCAAAAAGCCGTAAGTATGATGTCCTTTGCCATGGTCGTGGTCTTGCGGTGAATTGAATCCTCCTAACAAATAATTCGCGGCGACCCATCCATACAGTCCTTCGGTCTCGCCAGGTATTACTTGTATATGTACATCGCAGTCAGGTAGGGAAAATTGGGTCTCGGATCGTATGTAGGAGCAGATATTACGCAGGACGTCCTTTTGCTGTTGTTCAGGGAGAAGGCGCATGCCAGCCGTTGCGAGTAGGAATATAGGAGTGTCGGGGACTGCTTCTTCGGGGATATACTTGAGCGCATGTTGTAGAAGCGGTCTGAGATGATCCGGCCCGACTGAGTCTGGGTTTGCACCAAATGTCGAGACTCCCGGGTGGACTTTCTTGGTCCATTTCTCTTTTGTTTCCAACTCGGGGAGCGATTGTAGTGAAGTCTCGTCGAGTTTAGCGACTGAGCTCGAGAGCCATCGGTAGATATACACTCTGGTACCGGACGAGCCAGCGTCCAGCACCACTCCGTATCGTTTATCAGCCTCGTTGACCATGGCAGACATCACTCATTGCATGTCGAGGTTGAAGCGCAGGTTACATGTGATATGGAGTTGGAGCCGGCCAACGAAGGGAAGGGAGAGAAAACTTATTACAAGATGATACGGATTGCAGGATCAGAACGAATGACGAAGGATCAGGCCGACTGTGATTATTGAAGACGTTGTTCAAGAAGCGAGAGGAGACAAGTGAGGGTTCAGAACAACGATCGAGGGCCAATGTTGCGTTGACTCACGTGACGGATAACAGTATCTTCCATTTGCAGTTTAGTGCAGCCTCACGAGGCTGAGAATGGGAATAGGCATAGGGAGAAGACACGAGTTGAGTGACTAAACCCACCATACTTGTTCTTTATCGTCTCACGACGGACTTTCGGGGAACTAAGGGTGTCTCTGTACTCCCAGATTCTTTCTCTACTATGAAAGATTTAAGGAAGACTGGCTGGGATTGCGGCGGATGGCTACCTGCGAGCCCGGTGGGTATGAATGATGGCATTTTCACGTGACCAAGAAGTCCGGGGAAATTGCGGAGGCCGCCGTTTCCTCGGTTGTTGATCCCCAAAGCACTTTCCAAGTTCCTGCGGCCACTTCTGAGGGAGAAGGCTGTGCTTCCTCTACCTTGGAACATTCATTGGACGATAGATATGGCTACTTACACAATACTAGTTCTGGCTTATGTATAGGCTCTACCAACCCTAGGGTACCTCACACCCTCCTCCTGCACAAGAATGTCGGATCTCGTCCGGCCAGAGAGTGGCCTCCAAGACAATGACGACCCTACAGAACAGAGCATCCTCACGCGCATGGCCAGATTTCGGAAGAATCCTTTCAACTTCGCTCATGAGATTGCATTGTTCGTTCGAGGGGTCGGCTGGCGGAGTTATGATAATGTCGTTGGCCAACCGGTTTTCTACCCTGGCTACACAGCCAACATCAAGTCCGCAGTCATGGCGTCTCCACTCCTACGGCGAAAGGTTGTGGAGTTGACGGAGGCCCGTTTGGCTAAAGAAGAGCAGGAAGGTTACCTTGACGAGAGCAGCCCAACATATCTGCCAGAGAGGGAAAAACGCAGGCATGAGATCACGACTCAGGTGATCGAAATCACCAGCGACATGGTCGACACCATGATGTGCAAGATGGAGAGCAAACCATACATTCGAAGCGCATTCTACATGACAACTCAATTGCTCACCCGGGCTTACAGTGCCATTCATGTCTCCGACGCCGAAGTCAAGCGGCTTCGCGAAATTGCCTCGCAAGCGGCTAAGAAGAATCAATCTATCGTGTTCCTGCCGAGACATACCAGCCATATCGACTATGTTACTCTTCATCTGATATGCTACCGACTGGGTCTCACACTACCCGTCGTTGTCGCCGGAGACAACCTCAATTTTCCCCTTGTAGGCAACTTCTTGCAGAGCTGTGGGGCAATGTGGATTCGGAGGAGCTTCAACGATGATCAGCTTTACGGCACCGTCGTTCAAGCATATTTGGATACCCTGCTACAGAAAGGCTACAATCTGGAATGCTTCATCGAAGGCACAAGAAGCCGTACTGGAAAGCTACTAGGTCCTCGATTTGGTTTCTTAAGTTTTCTGCTTGACTCTGTACTGTCCGGAAGGACAGACGACACCTACATCTGCCCAGTATCTCTTCAGTATGACAAGGTCATTGAAGTGGACTCATATGTCAATGAGTTGCTGGGTAAGCCGAAGCAAAAGGAAAATTTGGCTGGTTTCCTGTCCTCGTCATCTGTTCTGTCACTCAATCTGGGAAGAGTGGATTGCAGATTCCACGAGCCTTGGAGTCTTAAACAATTCATCAAGGAACAAACGCAGCGTCTGGATCAACCAGGCTACGAAGACTTGTCTTCGAGTGCGGCAGACTCTGGCACTCGGATTCGGTTGCTCAGAACACTCGGCTACAAGGTCTTATCTGATATCAATGCAGTTTCTGTCATCATGCCCACGGCTCTGGTCGGCACTGTTCTGCTTACGCTTCGTGGTCGAGGCGTTGGCAAGTCTGAGCTGGCACGCAGGGTTGACTGGCTGTGTGCAAGAACAAGAGCAAATGGTGGGAAGGTGGCAGATTTTCACGGAATGCCAACTTCGTATGTGGTGGAGCGAGCCCTCGAGGTCCTAGGTCCGAAAATGGTCGGTACGATTGATGGCTTAGCGGAGGATACTTATTACGCAGTGGACCGATTCCAGCTTTCATTCTACAGAAACATGACGATACACCTGTTCATCTCGGAGTCCCTGATAGCGGCATCCTTGTATACAAAGGTAAAGCAAGGTGGTGGCAGCGCAAACCAGAGGATGAAGGAGACAGAATTGATCAGCAAGGTCACATTCTTGTCTCTATTATTCCGGGGAGAATTCATTTTCCCGGCTGGGCAAGGTTTGAAGCACAACCTAGAAGCAGCCGTCCAAGGTTTACTACGCGATGATGTGCTCTCAGTCACTGAAGATGACGAGAGAATGATCGGTCTGTCGGATGCAGAACGTAGACTGGGACGCGAGAACTTCGACTTTTACTGCTTCCTCATCTGGCCATTTGTGGATGCGGCCTGGCTTGGAGCGGTCTCTTTGTTGGTTCTAGTTCCGCCGATGAACTCAACAATCATCTGGCTTGATATGCAGAAAGCGCAGAATACTGCTCAACTTGGAGGAAGAACGCTATATCACCAGGGAGACCTGTCGTACTTCGAAGCGGTCAACAAGGAAGCTCTGAAGAATGCGTACAGCCGCTTTCAAGAAGAAGGAATCATTCTTGTGAGCAAGGGCAAGGATTCCAAGACTCCAGCCATGGTTCGACTGGCTCCCGAGTGGATGCCGGAAAGAGATGCCACGACTGGCGAACTGAAAGCCAGTGGCCGGCTCTGGGATTTCATCGAAAGTATTGCGCTCCATCGACGCGAGGGTAAGAATCGACGCGATGGCGCAGCAGTGTCAACAAGGGTGTTGTCATTGGCGGCCAAGCTCAACAAGCAGATGTTCGAAGAGGCTGAATCGTCTGCGGTCGAAGGTGTACAAGCAACCATCAAAGAACGAAGGAGGCGGTCGAAGTTGTAGATTCTGAAACCGGTTTTGACTCATCAAGAGTACCCGCTGCCTCATCTTTGCATTGCTTGCTCGCGCGTCCCTACCAATCTGGACCTATGACCCATCGCCAGCGCCAACGTGATAAAAGAAATACGTATCGTTGATCTGATCAGAGAAGCCGGTTGTAGCGGAAATTCTCAAAAGCGGCAGCACAATCAGTCTCAGACGGAACCGTGCTTTAGCCGGCTTGGCAGATTCTTCCGCTGCGTTGGTGGAAAAAAAGTTCCTGCGCTACATCGAGTGGTTGTTGACATATGAATTGTGAAGAACTACCACACCTGAGACCCCAATCGCGCGGAAACTACACTGTTATCCGACCATATTCGATCTGTATACCACGCCAGGCTGACACCAATAGCAAAGGCTATCAGCAATTACCTCCTCCGCTTGCGCAAGCACGAGAGCACGAGAGCACGCGCAGAAGCAACCTACGAACTGCTAGGCTTCACTCAAGCTTGTGGTTGAGGAGATTGAGGCTTGAGCCAACATTCGGAAGGACATTGTCAATTTCGGTGTCGTGAATCGGACGCCTTTCTCCAGTCTACACCCGTAACTGAAGCGATCGCGGCACCTCTTGTTCTATTCTACTACGCCGCGCGCTGAGCGCCGGGACCCTCCTCTCCTACCTCCGCAATCATGAGACTTACAGCCGACCTAATCAACAACTCCCTGTCCTACATAAATCCACTCAAAGAGCGTGAGCTTGACCTCCGAGGTATGTCTGAGAAGAGCAGATGCTACACTTGAATCTTTTGAGATGCAGAGCATAATTGACCACAATCTTGTCTTTTCGCACCGTTATAGGCCATAAAATCCCTACCATTGAAAACCTTGGTGTTGCGGGTCCGCAAGATGCCATCGATTTTACAGACAACGACATCGCCACAATCTCCAATTTTCCTCTCTCTCCCCGGTTAAACACCCTATTATTCGCGCGCAACCGCATACAGGGCGTCGACAAGAGGATAGCAGAGCAATTACCGAACTTGACGACGCTAGTCCTCACGTCAAATCATGTCAAAGAGTTGGCCGACCTCGAGGGATTGAGCCTGTGCGGGAAGTTGACACATCTGAGTCTATTAGACAACCCGGTGACGCGGAAAGAGGTGAGGACAGAGGACATCAAGCGTGGCCGTTAAGGTTGAGATGCTGACTTGCGTTCGTTACAGCACTACAGATCATACCTCATCTGGACGATCCCCTCATTACGGTTTCTCGATTACCAGAAAGTTCGCGATGCCGAGAGACAGCAAGCGAACGGATTGTTCGGGACGGCTGATGCACCGTCGGAATTGGCTGCCAAAATCAAAGGCGTCAAGACAAGGGCTTTCGATGTGCCTGGTGCTGGTGTCAACGGGACTGCCGAGAGCAAACGCAAGGGCGTGCGGACACAGTTGACAGAGACAGAGAAGAAGAGGGTGCAAGAAATGATCAAGAATGCAAAGAGTCTTGCGGAGATTACAAGAATAGAAAAGGACCTTGCTGAAGGAAAGATACCTGCTGGTGCTGCCGATGCCGACCGAATGGTGTCATAGGAATGAGTGCGGGCATCGGCATGGATAGGGAGGTTCAAGAATCAGGCTATATGCCAACAACCACTGTTCATGGTGGTCCGACTTCTAGAACGTCGTACGATGCCCGAATGCATCACCAGCTGACTCTATCCAAATCCCTCAATCTGTTCAAACTCCAAAACAACTTCCAGGTCTATTTCTCCGTTAGAAACCTCAGGAACGCTTGACTAACAATCAACCCATCATGGGGCAAGTCCACTTTCTTTCCGTGTTCTGCGTAAGCCTTGTCGTCAAAGATTCCAGTGGCATGTCGGGTGTCCACGATTTCGCGCATGATGTCCTTATTGAATTCCGGATGTCCTTGAACCGTCATCAATCGTTTGGGCGAATACATGCCTTGGACTTTGCAGACGGGTGAGGATCCTAGTTCTTCGACGCCTTCTGGATAGTAGAAGACGCAGTCACGGTGCATCTGGTGGATTCGCTGGAGGCTGGTGTTAGAAAAGAACGAATCACAAGAAGAGCAGACTGCGTGAAGCCGTAGAAGACAACATACCAGTTTGTCCACTCCAAAGAGCTCCTTTCCCTTGGCCGACAAGTCGACATCATTAACGGCCGCTTCCCACCCTAGAGGATTTCGTCCAACCTCCGCTTTCAATGCCCGTCCTACGATCTGATGGCCAAAGCAGACGCCGATGACGCGGACCTGCGTTTCGGACAATATCATTGCTGTGTAATCCACGAGTTTATTGATCCAGGGAGTGTCGGCGAAAGAGTCATGTTCTAGCGAGGGAGGTCAGTCGAACTCGAGCCTCACTGCGGGCTGTCCTGCTATGAGCATGTTCAAAGCTACATCCTCTCTGTCGCTCGATAGTGCAGTGGACCGGGGGAGCACTCTTCCCGTTCAAGGAAATGGGAAGTACTTACTCGAACCAGTGATCAGGATGGCATCGATCGTCTCTGGGTCAGGATATTTCTCCGGCTCCAGCTCGACCTGCCATTTGGATATCTCGAGGCCCGTTTCAGGGTCTAAATCTGGTCGACCCAATGCTTTTGCGCCGGACCGCAGCAAGAATTCAAAGACGCCACCATACCCTTGGAATTTATCCTTCGTCTTGGGCAAAGGCGTGTCGCACTCAAGAATGGCTATCCGAAGTGGCTGGTGCAATTTCAAGTTCATCGTGCCGTATGTGAACGACGACCAAGATGTCCCCAACCACACAAAGGATTATCTCAAACGCAACAACATTCGGTCAGCGGCGATGTATGATGGTGGTGATGTGAGGGTGGATTTCCCTTATCTAATTATTTGTATGGTTCCCACTGCGGGTTATTCATGCCCTGCACGCCCTTGTGGCCCTCAAGCCCTGTCACCGGGTTCGCCTCCCTTCTTCTATCAATTCTCCCATTGGATGCGAAACGACGCTCGGATATGAGCGCAGCAAACAGCCGGCAAGCCGTTTTGATGTCGAAAAGCCGATATAAAAGCTTGGTTCAATGGGTATCTTAGAGGTTCAGTCCTAAAAGCATTTCATTTCTCTTCAATCTCGCCAGGTATATGGGGTATCAACACGGTGCATACGAGGTCATCCGCTTGGCCCTGGGATGTGGCCCGTATTGAGAGATTTGTCTTTTCGTCGGCTTACCGGGTCCGCGCCTGGCAATAATAATCTCTCGCTCGCCGTGAGCGTTATTGATACAAAATCAGCATCCGGAGCGAGCACGGCTTTGGGTGTCTTTGTCACGGCTCGGCCTGCTCGAGGATCAACATCTATCACACTCAACGGAAGCACCGCTACAACACATCTGTTGGGTCCTTAAAAGATGGCACCATCCAGTCGGGATATCAGACCTGCTTTGGTTGAGCCAAGTCCAAAAGGAAGGTCGAACATTGAAGTCGGCCCTGAACAACCATCCTCTGTGACGAACACTGAATCTACACCACTACTTTCCAAATCTGCCAGAGAGAAGCCATCCAACACCCACTATCGCGACATATCTGGCCCTCGATTTATCATTCTTTTCCTCAGTATAATGTTTGGGGCTACACTGGCTTTCTTCGACTCCACGCTCATGGCTTCATCTCATCCCGTCATCACGTCCTATTTTCATGCCTCAAATGCGGCATCTTGGTTAAGCACTGTCTTCTACCTATCTTCTACAGTCTTTCAACCTCTCTATGGCCGTGTGTCGGACACCATTGGCAGACGACCTGTTGTTTTCTTCGCAGCCGTCATGTTCTTTGCGAGCACCGCGTGGTGCGCGTTTGCAGGAAGCATCGGCAGCTTTATAGCTGCTCGGGCAGTTTGCGGCTTGGGTGCCGGTGGAGTCATGTCAATGGCTTCAATATTGACTAGCGATGTTGTCAAGATTGAGTACCGAGGAATCTATCAAAGTTACTTCAACATGGTTCGTAGTAGACCACCCCATGAGTATACTTCCATGCTGACCAACGATTCTGATAGGCTTGGGGTCTTGGAAACGGGCTGGGCGCTGCACTTGGTGGCTTCATCTGTGATCGACTCGGGTGGCGAGCAGCATTCTATATCCAGCTACCCTTCATCTTCGCCTACGCAATCCTCACTCTTGTCTCTTGTCCACCACATCTCGGCCCAAACTTGGCCAAAACACAAGGCATGACTCTTCGGCAGGCCTTTAAGACCTTTGATACGTTGGGTGCAATCAACCTCACTATCACTGTGACCTGCCTGATTCTCGGTGTCAACCTGGGCGGAAATGTCTTCACCTGGACACATCCCCTGGTCATAACTAGTCTTGTCCTCTTCGCCGTTGCAGGAACGTCATTATATTTTGTGGAGCGCAAGGCGCAGCTACCAATTCTTCCACTCAAACTTCTTTCCACAATCCCACTCGGCAACCTGATGTGGTCCAATTTCTTCAGTGCTATTGTCACAAATACGGTGTTGTTCAACGTTCCTCTGTACCTGCAAGCGGTCAAACAAAGCAGTCCGACAGCATCAGGCCTGAATCTACTCGTCTTGTTGGTGGGTGGAACAGTCACAGCACTCCTATGCGGTCTCTACATCACTCTTACTCGCCGGATGAAACCGCCCATGGTTTGGGGGACGTTGATTTCGTTCATTGGAGCGATCTGTGTGACATGCCTGTCATCGGATACACCCACGTGGTCAGTCCCGCTCCTCATACCTTTTTGCTCGTTCGGACAAGGTCTCCTCTTCCCGGCAACCACTATTGCCGTCCTCGCCTTGAACCCCCAAGACGAACAAGCCGTCGTCACGACTACCCTTGGACTAGTGAGGAATCTGGGTGCGATTCTCGGCGTCGCTATTAGCAGCTGGGTCCTTCAAAATGCGTTGCTGGTGTATCTGGACCGTATTGTCACGGCTCCGGACCCGGAGACAAAAGAGCATATTATTCGCATGGTCAGGGAGTCGGTACGAGCAATCCGCGATCTGGACCCCAAACATAGGAAGCAAGTCATCGACGCATACGCGAAGAGCATGAGAGTCACATTCGCCCTAGGAATCGTGATCAGCGTCGTTTGTATCCTGATGATATGGCCCACACATGTCCCGCACCTGCAGCGGCAGGAGGAATTGGACAGACGCACTGGGCCCGTCGGGGAGTCCGCAGAGGAAGAAGAAGAAGAAGAAGAGTCCGATGATGAAGTAGGAGAGAACGAGTATGAGGAAGCCGTCAGGGACACCCCATATGAATCCCTTTCAAGAGCCGTCACCGCCAGCTCGAGAAGGAGTAGGGCTGCTGCGTCGTCCGCCGCAGGTTCAATACCAAGCGCGTATGATCTGGCGAGAAGACCGAGCTTCGACACGAGTTTTTCAATGTAAGGACGAGCATGGATGATGGGCCGGACCGGACCGGACACCTATATGGACACGAACTCCTGGCTGAGGAGAGCAAGGGGATACTTAGGAGGCCCATATTTTAGTGGCCTCTCAAATCGACGTCAACGATGATCGATGCTATTATGCACATCTGCCACCAGGGACAATGTGTTCCTCACAAGGCCAAATACTACCGTTTCTTGGCCTTGTGATGCCAGTTTGAGTGCCCGTCTCATGCACCATGGATGACGCGTGAATGAGGTCGAGCTGTGGGGATATGTTTTATTGTACCTGCATTAAGGACAAACTCAGTCGTACGAATTGCCCGGTGCTCTTCGTCGACATGAGTAAGTAGGCTAGCCATAATAGGGCAAAAAGGGAATGTGACCACTATCTCCTATGTACCGTAGTACCCTACGAAGTAAGTACATAAGCCTTGTTCCTTACTGGGAGGGATGAGCGATACCATTAGGGACAGTTATTCCTAGCTCAAGAAGTCACAATGCAAGAGCTCGAAATATTAGGGGGTTTAAGCCTCTTTATTGTGATTAATCGTACTGTCTTAAAGTAGTGGCAGGTAGTCCGAACATTCATTTCATCTGAGAGGCGCCTCGAGCTCGTGAGTAAGAAGACCCGCCTCTCTAGGGGTCTCCATACCATCGGCTTCGTACCTTTCCGTTCCATCAGCTTCTTGCCTTTCACTTCCATCAACTTCGTGCCTCGCATTCCCGTCAACCTCGTATTTCCCCGTACTATCGACCTTCCGCAAGCTCATACCGTCAGCCTCATGTGGACCCTTGCTCACCTTGTGAGTGTCAGGAATGTTGGCCCTCCTTCTTCTCCGGCGGACGAACCATAGGCCAGCAACAAGGATAATCACAAGGCCGGCGACGCCACCCACCACACCACCAGCAATAGCCCCGGCATGGGAATTGCTTGAATGTGACCCAGCCGTGCTGCCGGCGCTTGTGGCCGAAGCTGCCCCGGAAGCTGTGCCGCTGCTGCCATTGGATGAAGTAACAAGGAAGGCTGTGCTGCTGGAAGTGCTTGACACCTTGACGGCATTGGCAAATATTGAGGCGAGTGCAGTGTTCGTCCCAAATCCGGTACTGGGTGCGGTCAGGGTCGCACCGCCACCTGCATCCCCGCCGATGATGCCGTACACTTGGTTGGGGATAGCGTATAGATTCGACGTCGTTGGAGATTTTGTCGACCCCGAGGACTGCTGAGGCGGTGCTTCATAAGTCGATGTCCAATCTAGGTGTGTAAGGTCAAAGAGCCTAAGGCCAGATTGCGCTTGATCGCATGGCCAGTCGTATCTGGCCGGGATCGGCCATTCGATCGTTCTTTGCAGGCCACCATATGTGACTAGATACCTATCTGCCACCACGGCACAGGCAGGTGCAGACCGCGGGACCGAACTCGCGCTGACAGGAATCCAATGGAAGGCAGGAAGCGTGAGGATCCAGATATCACCAAGCGCGTCGTCGCCACTTTGTTGTAGTCCACCATATATATAGATATTGTGGCTGCTGCCATCCGCCGCGCTCATGGCGACAGCACAGAAGGAGGCGCGTGGCGAGGGATACGTTCCACCTTCTGCGGTGGTGTCTTGCTCAAACCACTCGTCTGCCCCCGTATCGTACATTAGGACTCGTCTCAAGCTCATATATTGGATTTCCTGCGTTGGTACAAGGTCAATCGGGTTCAAGAGTATCCTTGCCGACAGCATGGACTCACAGGTCTTGTGTTACCCCCTACTGCGACGGCCAGTCCTCCGGTGTTTGACTCGGTTCCAGGGAGAAACACCAAGTTGCCACGCTCACTCCAACTCTGCACAAGCTCCGACGAGATAGTCTTGTTAGTCCAGGTCCAGTCACTGGTGTTGAAGGACGCTATAAACTTTTCCGCGATTTGAGGAACTCCGGGGTCGAGCGTGGATACATCGGAGTTTGGGTCCAAGCGCTTGTGTCCGGCGGCCCTGATGCCGTTGTGGACGTAACCTATTGCGAGACGTGAGTTCCAACCGAAGTAGTTCCAAGAAAATGTGCTGTCCATCGGTAGACCCGTCTGTGAGTTGTTCTGCAGCGCAGTATCCACGGCCCATTGAGCCGAGTCGACATCATAATAGTATATGCTTTGCCCCGACAGGTCTGCAAGGCTCCAGGCCGAGTCCACGAACGATCCCTGTTCCGTGAGGTGATACCAGCACCCCTGCAGACCGGCCACGACGTAGAGCTTCTGGCCATCTTCCCAGAAGGCACCCTCATCAAAGGTAGGCACAAAATCGGGAAGAGGTTCGGCGGCGATCAGAGAAGGATCGGATAAATTGCGCGAGGTCGAGAAGTCCACAGTGCGGAGGTAACGGTCTGTAATGCGATCACCTTAGAGCAATTTTGACGGTGGGAGGGCCAGGGCTTACTCAGTATCCACAAGGTATTGGTCGTGCCGTTCGAAATGATGCTCACTCCTCCGTAAATATAGACTTTGTTGTCCACGGTGACCACTAGGTAGAGTCTGATCAGTCTGTTTTCAATCAATGTCTTAGGTATGAGCTTACTTCGTCCATACCCACGGTCGCATGTCTGCAAAGGATTCAAGGCATTGGGGTTGACTGCCAGTGAGACAAGTTGCGCCACGGATTGGTGCAGCAAGGTTGAGGTGGCCAGAAGGACTGGGAAACGTAAAAAAGACCCCGCCATGTAGTTAGAGAAGTCGCATGAGCCTTATTTGACCGTGGATCGCAGTACGACTACAAGTACCTCGAGGATTGCCCGTTCCCAGCAGGATCTCGAAATTGAGGTAGCGTAATTGAGAAGCCCACCTCTTTAGCCAAAACAGCAGCAGACCATGGCCTTTAATCTGGAACTCCCCACATGAGGATCGCCAGTGAAGATAGACTGCGAACTCTGGAGCACCGCGTCCTTGCCTGAACCTTTGTAGGAGGACAACCAAGACAACCTGGCGGACCGCCGCAAGGCTAGTGATGGGCTAGGTACGCGACATCAGGTCGGTTAACCATCCAAGCCCTCAAATGGGGGAGGCTAGATGCCTAGTCTTTCCAGGACTTAAGGTGGTATGTTTGCCCAGCCAACGCATCCGAATGCAACTGCTACTTCGCGACTAGCCAGGCAGCAAATCACGTCTCTTGGGTTAACTTGTAGAAGGCATTTATAGACCACTTACCTCGCTTTCTGCCTACCGTTTAGCGATGTCCACGGGCGCACTCGGTATTTGTCGACATGCCCCGCAGATGTGCGACTCGCACTGATTTACTAGACATTAGTCCGGAGGGGGGATAGTGTTCTATATAGATGTCGAAGAGGCGGCGCGCTCCGCCTCTGATCATACCCGAAACGGCCGGACCGGTGAAAGCTAAGGCAGCAAGCTAGCAAGGGCATCCTCTCAAGGATCCCACCTCTCATTAGGGCCGAAACGGGTCATCCTAGATGTGGTCGGGTAAAGTTACTACAAGGCTAGATGTGCACGACGTTGGCGCCTATAAGACTGAAGCCTAAAAGGGAGCCTCACCGGCACGTGTGGGAGTACGGCAGGAGCGGGCCAGAGCCGTGAGGGAGTAGAAGGAGTAGAAGGGGAGCGCGATAGAGAAGAAGGAGTGGAAGAGAGCGGACGAGGGAGCGGTTCGACTAAATAGTCGTTAGCGAGAGAGGAAAGCGGTGAGTGATGAGTCAGCGAAAAGTCGAGGGCGTCGACTGTTCGGGGATTATATATATATATCAAAGTCTGAAGCTTCGTCTATCAACTCAGCCCAACTGCTCACCAGCCCTCTGAAAGACAACCTTGAACTTCTCCGGGATATCGAACTTGTCCATCCGGACGTCCACGAACTGCAGACCGGGGCTGTTACAGAACGACTCGGATGAGAGCAACTCCGTCAGATCTCGCCATGTATGGATCCGGTGTGTATGGATCGGGTACTCTTCGTCGTCTTTGGCGCCGCCAAAATCGAATGGGATCCGTGTATAGTCCCACATTGCGAGATCGTTGTAGTCCTCATGCATGCCGTGGATCTGCCGTTCGTACGCGTAGCCTGCATTGTTGATCAGGAAGATCGTAATGGGGACGCGGTAGCGGATGATTGTGGCGAGTTCCTGAGCGGTCACTTGGAAACTGCCGTCGCCGTCGAGGAGGATCGTTCGGCCTCCGCCCCCGCCTTTGTGTTTTTCGACGGCTCCGGCGGACATAGGCGTAGCTTGCTGCTGCGCGAGACCTGCGCCGAGTGCGGCGGGGAGCATGTGGCCGATGGAGAACCACTGGCCCGATGCTATGATCTGGGCTCCTGGTGGTAGGACTAGGTCGCGGCCGCCGAGGATGGGTGTTGCGTTGCCGAGAAGGACGATGTCGTTGGGTTGCAAGTACGGGTTCAGACGGAGGTAGAAGTTTGTCTGGTCAATGGGGGCGTCGTCGATGTTATTGATCTCTGTACGACTGCCGTCGCTGAAGGCTGGAGGTTGAGGTTGGATGCTGCGGAAATCGCCTAGCGATGAGACGTCGGACGTTTGGATCCGTGAAGGGTCCAGCTCCTCGGTCAGACGCGCGAGGAATGTTCTCAGGTTGATGGTGTGTCTGTGTCTCGTTGTCGTCGCGTGGTCCGAGACGTAGTTCTTGCCCAGTGTGACGAGCTTGTCGGCATCAGGGACGACTTTCCACCCCAGCGTCTGCGTGTCTGAGAACATTGGCCCGAAGGCAAGGACCAGATCAGATTCGGTGACGAATGGCATTGTATCGATCTGTCCGACCGGCCCAGAGTGGACGCCAAAGTGATTGCTCAACTGGTGACTGACCATACCGTTCCCGGAAGGCATGGCAAGAGTCGGGATTTCTGACCTCTCGACCAAGGCATTAATTGCGTCCTTGTATTGTCGAACACCATCACCACTGTCCACCAATATGAGAGGCTGCTTCGCCGCGTAGATCCTTTGGATCAAGTCGTCAACGAGTCTGCCCTGCTTCGCATCATCCACCGGCGCCTCCGTACACAACGGCTCGTCCAACCTCTCACTGTCAACTTCCTTCGTGACCATGTCGCACGGCAACTCGATATACACGGGCTTACTTTCCCTGAGCCCGGCCTCGATCGTGCGATCGATCATCTCTGGCGCCGTCCGCTCATCGACAAGGTTCGCCTGCGCGACCGTGACTTTCTCATGCATCTCAGCGAACACCCTCGGCCTCCCGTCGCCGAGCGTATGGTGCACGTTCGCTCGAGCATCCTGGAGGCGCCGCTGAGGCGTGCCTACGATGTGCACGACAGGCACCGACTCGGCGAAACTCCCTGCCACCGCATTGATGGCCGAAAGCTCCCCTACACCGTATGTGGTGAAGAGTGCTCCTAGTCCGCGAATCCGCGCGTACCCGTCCGCCGCGTAGCCAGCGTTCAACTCATTGCAATTGCCGATCCATTTCAGGCCAGCACGGGGCAGGTAGTCGAGCGCCTTGAGTGTAAAGTCTCCTGGTACGCCATGTACGGCGTGGACGCCCTGAGACCGCAGTCGCGTGAAGAGGTATTGGGCCAGAGGGAGGCGGGGCATATCATGACAATAACAGGTACTTTGCAAAGTCTGTCGGGGGTAGTCCACGGGGAGGCTTGAGGAATGAGTGTCGCGATTGATTTCAGATCGACGATAGGCGCTTGCTGCCGCTTTTGTACAATCGACACAGCAAACATAGGTACTAAGTATCCACCTGCAAGGCTGCCTGCACTCTACAATAATGATGGTTCACGGCTAGACGGGAAATAGATAGATTTCGTTCAGGATTATCCGTACTCGAGCATGTATTAACCAGTGTGCTGAACCCAAGAGAAGGGGCGCCAGAGCATGTTGATTGATGTGCTCTGCCCACCGCCGAATACTGCGCTTTAGCACATCGCACATTGGACGGTCATCGCCGTGTCTTCAGGTCCCGAGGACATCCTTGACCGCTGGTAGATAGACAACAGCTGAGACTTTGACAGCCCTTCGACAGGTCTGGGCTGCAATGGCTGGCCAAAACCACAGTGTCTCCAATAACACTGCCGGTGTATACCAGACACATACGCCTTCGCTCCTGCTTGGAGGCCGATATGATTGCGGCATTGATTCGGAGCGGATGTCTCGCAATGAGGTCACCCATATGCCTCTGGAGAATCGTCCGGATCCCACGCTTTTGCCTTCATTTCGTTCCTCACAGCCCACTGTCTCGTCCAACGTGCCACACGAGACTCACTTCAATCTCGTTGAGCGGCAGAACTCCAAAATGCCGACGACTCCTGGGAGAGCGGACGACGAGATGAAGGTCCGAACAAACAGAAACTTCAGAACGGAAATCGCGTCATCTCCTCCTTGGACCAATACTTTCTCATATTGTTGGCGCCAAGTTCTTTGACTTCGTCGTCCAGGTGTGTCCATAAGACCTTAGCAAACGAATCCATGATCTCCCGTACTTCCTCCCTGCGTAGCTCCCGGTCACCTCGTCGGCACTCTGTCAGATAGGGATTAAGCCTCTCGAGGCCTTTATGCATCTCTTTGTGCTGTTCCTTGGCGAACCCCTTGTTACGGAATCCCTCCATTTTTTTCCCCAGCACAGGGAACCAGTGCGCCTCTTCGATATTGTGGTGACCCTCGAGGTGTTGGCAGAAGCGCAAACCCAAATTGATCAGCTGAGTTGGTTTTAGACGTGAGCTCGGAGCCGTGCCGGCGTACAGTTGGTCCCAGGTCGACCGTAGCATACTGTGGTAGAACTCCATGTCCTCGGCCAGGCGGTTGTAGAGTCTGAAGTCGGCGGCGGATAGCGGTGGCAGCACGTCTGGCGCCGATGCCGCTGCTGATGATGTTGACATGGTGGTCTCCGCCTCGCAATGAAGCTCCACGAGGAACGTGAGTGAATTCCTTCTCCCGCTGATTGATAACCTCGGGTTTCGGTGCGAGTAGAGACCAGACGGAACGGAGGCGAAAGAGATGAAAGGCGCGGAAAGACCTCAGGTATGACGACCAGTTTATCGTCTGGATCTAGCACTCACTTACCGGCTGAGGGTCTGCAGCAAGTTTAGGAAGTGGGAATTGATGGTGGCGGTGGAAGGATAGACTATTGATAACTACCTTACCTACTGTAAGAGATGTTGAGGTGTACGAGAAATGTCATGTCGAAGGTGTGAGGCAGCGGCGGCGGTGGCGGTGGCCAAAGCAGGCAAATTTTATAATCTGTTTTACCGCCGCCAGCCAATGTCCGCACCTAACGTGAGCCCAAACAAGCCAGTACAGAACATTATCAACATCTCTCATCTCTTCAATCATCTCTCCGAGAACACAACATCTTCCATATCATCCCAATACCACAAACCCAATAACGCCCATGGCCGCTATCAACCACTGTCTATCTACCATCCTCTCTCCTGCTCCATTGCCCTTCCCATCGGTATTAGTACCACCACTCTCACCACCACTCTGGCTCCCACTTCCATTCCCACTTCCACTCCCGCTTCCACTCCCTCCACTACTCACAGTACCTCCCAAGAAAGGCTGATTCGCCGGCGGACTGATACTTTCGTCCTGCAATCTCTGACTCTGGATCGGATTCCCTCGCAACGCACACAACGGTCTTGCACCACTCCCACTCAACTGGCTCTCCGACTGGATACTATTCTTCACATCGATCGGCAGGTTGAAGATCGTATAGAAACCCGTATCGTTCGCGCGGAAGGCCTCATGGATGGAAATCTGTTCCCCGTCCAGCTTGTGTTAGCTGTGTGTACTTGCACTTGTCCTTGCAACTTCAAGCCTCCTTTCCGCTACCCTCCATGCAACTCTTACCCTTACTAACCACTACTCTCGGGACTTTGGGGCCAAAAAAACGGAACGGAAGAAGCAACGAAAAGAAGAACCAAAACAAGACACGGCAGAGTCGACTTGGACGTACATTGTACACGCCTCGAAACCCTCCACCCTCGCCATTCCCAACCAAACAGTCCGGCCACGCCCAATTGACATGCTTAACCGTGCTCCCTGGCTCTTGGTCCATGATCTCCTCGCACCCGGCATTCTGCCACCCTTGCTTCGTCGACCTACCGCAATCGAACTCCTCCGGCTCCGCCGTACTCGCATTGACCCATCCGCTGCTCGTGCCGTTCGATATCGTCAGGTTCAAGCCCGTGTCGTAACTGAACAGGAAGATCGTGATGTTAACGATCCCGGTGTCAAAGTCCCGGGGATACGGAAATGTCAGGCGCCCGGATCCCGCGATGTCGATGGCAACTTGTAGCGAATCTGCGCGCACACAACATATATGTGAGTACCCTGACATAACAACCGAGCTGGGAGGGCCTTGCGGAAACGCATCTTGCGACCACACCACGGCGGATGCTGTCGCCACGCCAGAGAGTGCTGCAGCGGCGGCAACAGCACACATGAAAAGCCGAAACAACACAGGGCATGTGGATCAAAGTGAACATGGACATACCACCACCTTCCGGCGTCCCGGGCTGAGGAGAATCCACGATCGCCAGGCCAGGCGTGAAAATCTGGCCGTTGATGATGGTGAAATTTTGGGCTTCGGCTTGGGCTTGCACGCAGCCGCAACCACCGAGGAGTAGTATCAGCAACGAAGAGAACAAGACCATCTTCACGCTCCATGTTGTTATTGTTGTTGTCTCCATAATGGATCTTGACGCGCGTGGATATACTATGGTAGTAGAAATCGTGGGGTCATTACTACCTCGAGGTACTATGGTAAGTACGTATGTGAAGTGGATTCGAGGAGCGTACGGAATCCGGTTACAAAAGCACGAAGTCGCTTCACGGTCAGGATAGACTAATGAGATGAAACGTCGCTTAGAACTCGCTCTCCAATTTCCTTGATACTGAACCTGATACAACGGGGTTGGAACTTGGAAGGCACAAGGATGACCGATGTAGCCAACGGTCGGGTGCATAATGGGTGCATACCATGACCAGTAT
Organism: Vermiconidia calcicola; assembly: GCA_035928285.1. NCBI lineage: Eukaryota > Fungi > Ascomycota > Dothideomycetes > Mycosphaerellales > Extremaceae > Vermiconidia > Vermiconidia calcicola. The sequence goes on from JAXLQG010000005.1 coordinate 1,397,094, forward strand.
TAGAATATTTGTATTGCATCAGCTTGTCCACTCCTACCTACCTACTATGTACCGTAGGTAGTTCGAGTACCGTGAACTGAACAGGATATTACAATATCCGAAAAGCCCAATTTTATCCCAGAAAGCCCCCGTCACAGAGCACAAGACAGACATATTGTTCCTGCTGACTCCACAGCTCCATTCGTCGCAGATCCTTGCCAAAGCAAAAGTGCTTGCGCCTTTAAAAAGTTGTATGAAAGTTGTCGTAACGAGACAGTCGGGTGAGTACAGTAGTGCTAATGAATGCTGTTCGGAAGTCGTGGATGCTGCCTTCTCGATGCCAAATGGGCCCTGGTCTTTATGCAGGGCAGTCGCTGAGACCAGGTGCAGTTGGGTAGAACCATGCAGCAACTGCGATGATGATATACAGGATCATCAATAGGACACCTTCCAACCAGTGCGACTTGCCATCGGCAATCAGGTAGTTGACAAGCACAACTGCCACGAACAAGACAGCAATCTGGAAGCCGTCAAAGAACAAGGTCATATCGTCCTTGCCGATGATCCATCCGAGAACCACCACGAAGGGCAGAACCAAAAGAGCGATCTGCATGCTCGATCCAACAGCGACGCCAATGGCCAGATCCATTTTATCTTTGACTGCCACAGTAACTGCAGTGGCGTGTTCCGCAGCATTTCCAACGATCGGCAGGAGAATAAGACCGACGAAGTTTTTGGAAATCCCACCACCACAGGTAATGGCATTGATAGAGTCGACCAGATATTCGGCATTCAGAGCGACCAGCACAGTGGAAATAGTCAAGGTAGCAATGGCAACCCCGACGGAAAGATTCGGCTCTTCCGGCTCCTCACTTACCTCCTCTTCGACGACAGCATTTCTTTCTGACAGAGTTCTTCGTCGCACTTTCTCGGGGAGGACGGCGTTCTTGAACTTTTTGCCCACAGCTCGTTTCTTGTTCTTCTCACCGGGTGTGTTGTACATTTCGGCATGACTCTTGAGCTGGAAGAAGAGATAGCAGGCGTACACGATCAGCAAGAGGATGGCGGTACCTCTGCTGAGCGCGGCCACGCCGGGTTTCGGGTTCTCGGTGGTTGCACTCGAATCGCCGGTAGAGCCGTTTGACGTTCTTGCCCATTCTTCAAAAGCAGTGGGAATGATCAGACTGCTTACAGCCAAGAACAACAAACTGGATGCAGTTTGAGCCACTGTCAAGTTGAATGCCTGCTCAATGCGATTGAAGCCACCGAAGAAGAAACACATTCCCATGACCAGAAGCAGATTGGAAAGAATACTGCCAATGAGCGAGGTCTGGACGATCAGGACCTGATCCTTGCACAATGCAATGATAGACACGATCAGTTCAACAGCATTCCCGAAGGATGCATTAAGCAGACCACCAAGAACTTCACCGACTCGAAGGGCGATTTCCTCGGTCGCATAACTCAGCATGGCTGCCAATGGAATGATAGCGACGAAATTGATGACGAAGACAGCGACGGGAGTGACGTGCGCGTAATAACAGGCAATACCGACTGGGGAGAAGATGAGGAGGACATTGATCCAGGAATTGAAAAGTGTAGCATGGAGCTGACCCCAGGCAGTGAACTTCTTCTTGCCCTTGACCTTGCCGTTGTCATCGTCTGCTTCTTTGGATGATTTCTTGCTGAAGAGTTTCTTGAGCCCATGCGGTTCTGTTTTGGAGGTTGTAGTCCGGCTCCGAATTGGGTTGGGGTCCTCAGAATTGCTGTTCTTTCCATTGATATAGGTGTCGGAGCTTGACTCTGTGCGATCTTGCTCCCTAATGCCCTTTTCCGCGATGTCGGGACTCTGAGCTCTAGGCAAACTGAGCTCGTCGCCAGGAGGATACGGTCTCGTAGCTGAAATGGCACCAGGTTCGGTCTCAGCGTGTCGGTGAGACTGTTCTCTTCTGTCGACCGGAGTCGAGAGTCTGTAGTCGTTGGGGTCGTCCGTGAGGGTAGGTTTCAGAGGAGAGCCGTTTCCTTGGTTTTCGACAACAGGTTGTAGTCGTTGGCCATCGTCTTGCGCTTCACCATTCTCCATCGTACGCGTAGAATCTTGCCTGCTTGGCCTCCATTTCGCAAAGGGATTCCTGTTTTTGAAGTTTGAGGTGTCATCCGGGTCGTCGTACCAGGCGGCGTACTTGGCCTCGCGGCGGTATTTGTCTGTACCAAGCAATTAGACGAGCAGGACATGCAGGCGCTGTGATACATACGCATTGTTTGGTGTAGTTTTCACTCTTCAGAATCTCGGATTATGGAGATGACAAGGCGCTTTCAGATGGACGTGAGGAGTCGACAGTTGCCAGATACGAATTGCAAGGCAGACTGAAATGCGACAACAAACAGCAAGGGTTTGTTGGTCGGAGAGTGGCAGTCTGGAATGCGGTGTGGTGTGCTTTTGAGCGTCACAGGCGTTGCACAGCCGGCAAATGCTCAATGGCTAATGGACGGAACAGTGTCTCTTGGTGGCATGAGTGAATCAAGGCATGAAAGTCAGTGGCAGTGAACCAGTAAGTAGAGGAAAAGAAAAGTGGACTTGAAGGGAGTGAAGAGCGTTACTACATCGTGACGATTTGTATGAGTACCTAGCCAGTAGCCCCAATTCAAGGCCAACAAACAACCCGAGACGGAATGGGAAAGGAGAAGACTCCACGAAGCCAGCAGCCACGGAGCTACGAAGCGAAGCAGGGGCCCGGCCTGCGATGGACACTGATGGGGTTGTTCAAGGCGTGTTTCAGCGGTCCATCATGGTCCAAAGCATGAGATTCCAAGCCACTCGCAACCATGCACAATGATGAAATTGGGCGATCAAGAGGCTCCCCATGGCGCTTCGTGCCCCAGTCTCGTCTCTTCCAGGTCTACTATGGTATGGCTCCGGCCGATTTAATAGTCGGTAAGGCTCGTAACGGTTCCTTTTTCAGGCTTCAAAGTGAGCTCAGGTATGCCTCATCAGCCTGACATGAAGCTGATGAGAAGCACTACATTTGGATTGTTCAATGGATTCACCTCATCTCCCACCAGATGGGCGTTTCATGGTGTGTTGTTTTGTTGTAAGCTATGACGGATTCTCCAGGCTATTTCCCTAGCTCTTCTCGGCGTTGATCTAGGCATCTTTTGCTTGACACGTCTTGGGAGTCTTGGGAGTCTTGGGCGTCTTGGGACTCCCAATCTCTCTCGCAGCCCGCATCGGCTATCAGGTCAAGCGATTCCCAAGGCCAATTAAGGATCCCCAAGCATCACTGCCAAGCGGGCCAAGAGCTTCTCAGCTGCAGAGAAAACCTGAAAACTCACTTCTCCCCATGTTGACAGGAAATGTGAAGGACGGTCTACATCATCGATTTCCACCAATATTGATTCCCATCTTTTTGGCTCCGCTTGTCATGGTCATCGATCTCCATTTGTTTCTACGAAAGGTAGGTAGGCGCACGCCACAGATCATCAGTGCTTGCAGACTTCTAGAACCTCTGTTTGTGGCACATTTCGTGCACAGCCATACGACCAGCAAAGCCTGCGCCAATCGCTGGGACATCGCCCTTCCTGTGGGCATCCCTCTCTCGGACAAGCGCCAGCAAGATCATGGAGGATACTCGCAAGGAGCAAATGAACTCAGAACTGTGCCACTTCCTTCTTGATCGCGCAGGAGCCTCCGCCAGGTTGACTTCGCATGGTGCATGGTGCATGGTGCATGGTACCGAGAACCTACCTTAGGCATCAGCCTCTGACCATTGCCTCTGCGACATCTGCCCATTCTCGTCAAGATATCGTTTCGACGGACTTGGCACCTGCCTGGTGAAAACGAGCCTCGAGAGCATGTCATCGATGCAGTTGCATAGCTTCACTTCCGTCCGGTGTCAACAACATTCCTTATTCATTAGTTTGCGGAAGATTCACTCCGTACAGTCACAATTGTTTGCGAACAGCCGCTGTAGACAAGTCATGACTAGCAGCACTCGCTTCGGTGAGGTTCCTCAGGGTTTAGAATATCGTCTATCACTAGGTACTCCATTGGGCGTCATCCAAGCAGCTCAAGAGTGCGTCTACACAGTATAATTATGGTCCCATATCCGATTGCACTTCAGAAGGAACTTGTCGTTGCCGTTCATGGAACGTCGAACGAACGTTGAGCACCACTGGATGACTAAGCGCCAATCCTGGATCTTTTCAAACTCCGGGTTTTGGACGATAATCTCTCCATTATTGGCAGGTCATGGCTCCCCTGTGGTCCAATTGATGAATTCTTCGTGGTAGCAACATGCTTTAGACATCCGTCACTCTCTTACAGTAATGGTATAGGCTGAGTTGTCAAGACCATGAGCTCCAGCAAGACCAAAGCAAGATTAAAGTGGTCGCAGTTGATACCACAGGGCTTTTGGGGCTCGAACTGTGATGAGAGCTATGGATGAAAGATGGCGAAAGCGCGAGATCTGTTTCGCATACGCCTGCCTGCAACCAGGATGCCATCAATTGCTAGAACTACAAGTCCTGTGACAATTGACGAGCTCTTGCCGAGCCTAGCCAAGCTCTGGGAGAATGGCTTTTCGGACCAGGAGACTCACAGAGCTGCAGAAATAGGTACATTGGCGTGCTTGCTTTCACGTACCCAGCTAACAGTCGACAGGCGTTTGCGTCAGTGGAGGTCCGGATTCGATGGCATTGGCATGGTTGCTGAAGCAGATGCCGAAAGTGAATAAGAACCTGTGGATTGATCCAGTCGCCTTTATTGTTGATCACAAAGCACGAGCTGGGAGTAGAGAAGAGGCGGAATTTGTGTCCAGCGAACTCAATAGACTTGGTACGCTCCTGTGCCTCCTTATGAGCTACCACTGCTGATGACGTTCAGGTATCAAGAACCTCATACTTACCATGAAATGGACCGGGACGGCCAATCCTTCAGACTTGCCAGATTTCGAGCTGCGTGCTCGTGAGGCCCGATATCGATTGATCGCTGCCGCGTCAATTCAGAGAAACATCAGGCATCTTTTCGTTGGCCATCATCAGGACGATCAAGTCGAGACTGTCTTGATGAGACTCTTGCGAAATTCCACCACCAATTTCCTCGGCTTGCAAGGCATGGCAGAGCAGACTGCGATTCCCTGTTGCGAGAGCATTCGAGGCGCTCACGAGTGGCCAGGATACGAGAACTTCTTGGACTGGATTCGGCAGCCAGACTTCAACATTGATATGCGCGAATCCAAAACCTCACCGTCCGATGCATCCGCCCTCAATTTCGACAAAACCGTGACGATGCCCCGGCCACTAGGTCTTCAAGTTCATCGCCCCCTATTACGATTCCCAAAATGGAGACTTGTGGACGTCTGCGAGACAAATCACATCAAATATGTCAAGGACAAGACCAATGACGACCCTACGTTGACGTTGCGAAATGCTATCAGGCATCTAAGGTCGGAATATACACTTCCACGCGCCTTTCAAGCTGAATCTTTGCTACGGCTTCGTGACTGGGCACAGAAATCTACCCAAGTCTTAGTAGACAGGGGAACGAATCTGCTCAACACTTTTGGAAATCCGACTTTTGACCTGCGTTCAGGCTTGATGACCGTGTGGATCCCTAAAAGTTTCGCTTCAGCCTGCGAAAACGATCCTGAAGCCGCGGCAAATGCACTTGCGCGACTGACGAGCATAGTGAGTTGCCAACCCAGGGACGCTGTACCGACTATTGTCCCTTGGCGTAGCGTGCGAGAATTCGCGCAGAAGATGCTCTCACCAGGATCAAATGCTTTTACGATGCAGCGAGTCCTCCTCGAAAGGGTCTCCACTGCCTCCAACGATGGAGAGCAGGGGTCGTTATGGAAGCTGTCCCGGCCGCCGATGCGTGCAATGGAAGTGCAGCTTGCGACAATGAAGTTCAACGCGCTGGCAGTAACTGAGAACAAGCCAGCGTCTCAATTCTGGAGGCAAGATCTCTTTCTCGACAAGGAGGGCTTATGCTCACTTTGGCTGTTATGGGACCATAGATACTGGGTTCGCGTGAGAACAAAGGATAGCCACACGCTCGGCGAGATTGGAATTCGTCCTTTCCAGGTAACGGATGAAGAGTATTTGCGCAAGAAACTCGACAAGAAAGAACGAGATGACCTCCAGAAAATTTTGGGTGAAGCGTCTCCGGGGAAGTTGAGATATACCTTGCCTGTACTGACATGGCAGGACAAACTTTCTGTCTTCCCAACGCTGAATTTCATGGTGGAAACGCCGTCTTGCGAACAATTCGAAGCCCGTGCCAGGGATCATCCAATCCTTGAATGGGAAGTCTGCTATAAAACGATCGACCAGTATTTCATGGTCGACCAGAAGAAAACAATCAAGTGGATCAACACGGATATCCAACAGGGATGAGGGACTGCAGCATTTGTGACACCATTCCCTACCTACTCGTTCAACCACATGCATTCAGAGGTTCACGGTCGAGCCCGTCCGGCCCTTCAAAATCGCAAGCTGTCCGTCGGCGAACAATACCAGAGGTCGCAAATGGAACTTGCGTTTGCTCGGAATTCGACCGGGCTCTTACGCGGATCGATCTTGTTACTGACGGACTTTCGAGGATCGGACCTCTAACGGGAGTATAATCATGTTTAACCACAGTCACTGCAGTCCCGCTGTTCCGAGCCTCGACCGAAGCAGGCCTGAAACGATCGGAATTACCTACCTACATTATTGATGGTTCCCCGCATGCACAAACCCTTCGTCATGGCCATGCTACGAACTCGCCTTTTAAAGCGGAGAGAGGTGGAGATGAATACGGAGATATGAGCCTCGGTCATCAGCCGTGGACGATCATCTCTGGACATATATTGACGACCACCGCACTCGCTGCCGTTTTCCCGAAATTTGGTGACCCTCAGCACTTATCAATCCCGAGAACCATATGGCTACTCAAGAGATACCAGAAGCATTGACTGCTCCCGCGCAGACATTCCAGAATGCGCCGCCATTTCCAGATGATGTACCCACGGCACCGCTTCTTCGTTTATCGCTCGCGAAGTTGATTCAACGCGATGCGGACGAAGTCAGTCGCTTCGTACGGGCTTGCGAAGACCTTGGTTTCTTCTATCTAGATCTTTCCGGACCTGGCGATTCTCTGCTTGCGGATGCAGATCAGCTTTTCAAGACCGGCGAAGAATTGTTCGACTTGCCCCTCGAAGAGAAAAAGAAATATGATTTTATGCATAAGAACTCTTATTTCGGTTACAAAGGATTCGGTGCGAATGTGGTAGACAGGAAAGGTAATCTGGATCGCAATGAGTTCTATAATGTGAGCACACCACCATCACCCTTTGTAACTCGAAGGCTAAATGCTGTCAGGTATCAAAAGATGACATGTTTGGCATTTCCGACCCCTGGCCTGCTCCTGAAGTTATCAGTTCGAGGCGTCCTCTCATGAAATCGTTCATCTCATCAGCACACGGTATCGTCACTCTTGTGCTGACCCTCCTGAACGAACATTTGCGCCTACCTGAAAACACGCTACAAGATATGCACCGGCTTGAAGGTCACTCGGGCGATCAAATCCGTTTCATCAAAGCACCTCCACAACCGATGGATGATCGAAGGACGGCTTTAGGGGAACATACAGACTTTGGCAGTGTTACTGTACTTTTCAATCGTATGGGTGGCCTGCAGGTCCTTCCACCTGGCCGCGACGCGCAGTGGTGCTATGTCAAGCCATTGCCCAATCATGCCATCATCAACCTGGGCGACGCGATGGTGAAGTTCACCAACGGTCTCTTGAGATCTAACATCCACCGTGTCGTAGCGCCACCAGGGAAGCAAGCAGAGTATACAAGGTATTCTCTTGTCTACTTCAACAGGCCGGAGAATGAGGTGATGTTGAAGAGATTGAATACGAGCGAGATGATCCCTCCGCTGGAGCATGACGAAGTCGAAGAGGAGATCAACAGCAAAGACTGGATTATCAGACGTGCACTTGGACACAGGATTGCCATCCATGGCGACCAAGCTTTCGATTTTGATAGGATCAAGGGCACCGAGGAGAAGAGTCAGAGGGCTTATCTTTGAGATGGGGGCTCGCTGTGCTGCAGAATCTCCTTTCTATATTTCCGTAGCAAGGCCGATGGCCGCCTGACTTCTTTCAACCGTTGTGGCTCATATCGATTTCTCTCTGCCTTGTGAAGCGCCGCAGCGACATGTGGCTATTGTCGGCGTCTGACAAGCATCAACAGAAGAGCTGCACTCTCTTGAGGGCCTCCGGAATTCATACAGACTCTGCACGTGACTATTGCACGTGATCATTCAAAAGACCCTGAATCCCACTATGTCTCGTGAAAGACTTCCCAAAGAGGTATAGCTTTTTCGCGCACAAGTACGGGGGAGAGTAATTTTCAGATTATTTTGTCGACATTCGCAGGTGTTGCTCAGATTCACTACAAAAGCTTGCTGCCTCGATCCTCTTGTTTGACAGAAGAATTTGACAGTTCCTATCGCTTCGTGGATATCAACCATCTCAACACATTCCTCCATGATCTGACGAAAGCATCTACAACTTCGGCCATGTTAGCCCCGCCACCTCGTCGGCCTGCTGTGCCGACCACCATCTCGTCTCCTGCTCTGTCTTCGTCGAAACATCTCAGACCTCAGCCCATACAGCGAAGATCCACCCTGAAACGTTCAATCGATGAGACTAGCTTCATGGACACCCCCTCCAGTCCGTCGAAACGTTCTCGTGTCACTTTTGACTCAGACGTCGAGATTGTCTCTGCCGATGATGAAGAAGACCTTGATCCTCTCGTGGTGAAAGAAAACGTACGAAGAGCCCTCGAAAGACATCGCATCAGCGACAATGAAGGCTACGATCGCCTGCAAAATCTTTTCAGCATCACACCGGAAAAGCCAAATGCGCCCTCGACGAAAGTCCTCAAAATCCATCTCCAAGCCGTCCTCGCCAATGTGGCGGCACTGACAAAAGACTGCAATGGTCTTGTGAATACAATCCTATACAGCGAATGGATCGGGAGAGAAGAGTCATACTATGCTCTCTTTGTCAGGTTTCTCAACAATCTGGCTGCTGCGCAGCGAGGATATCAGCACAAGATTATGTCGGTCTTGGTAGACTTACTTGGGCCTCAAAAGACAAGGAGAATAGGAGAAGCGAAACCAGTCCGACAGCATACCATTCATCGTAGAGTCCTGCAAGCCATCCAACATATTACCGTCAACGTACCTTCCGCACCCGCTGCGCTTGCCGATCGAATGTCGTCACGCCTTGAGTTCGATTTTCAAAAAGCCGAAGAACGAATGACATACATCAGAAATTTCATGGCGATGATCAGATACGTGCCAGAGTTGACGTCCGATATCTTGACGAGTGTATTGAGAGAGCTCATCAAGCTCGATGTTGCAGTTCAGGTGGATTTGGATGAAGAGGAGGATGATGCTGAAGACGAGCTCCTCAGTCACATGTCCTCGTCGCAGACACTTGTTGCAGGCGCATCTCCGGACGTGCTCAAAGACAGCCTTGACGATAATGATGATACGAGCACGACAGATGACGAGTCCGATATGGACGAGGACGAGGTGGTCGACTCTGCAACTGCGCGCCGTCGCAAATTGAAGGAGGACATCAAGCAGATTGACCTGATCATGGACATTTTGTTCCAGTACTATGCCAAACTCAGCACCTCAACCAATCTGCAAACGCGCGACACGGCCTTGGAACAACTCATCTCACACTTCCACACGCACATCCTCCCGACCTACCGTGCACGGCACCCACAATTCCTCATCTTCCACTTCGCTCAATCAGACCCTATCATCGTCGACCGCTTCGTCACTTCTTGCGTGGCTGTCCTCGTTGACAAAAAGCAGCCACACCTCCTCCGGCACAGTGCCGCAGCTTATTTCTCCGGCTTTGTTGGTCGTGGCGCACACGTCTCCCCTCAAGTCGTACAGGACTGTCTGGAACTACTTTGCGACCACTTGACCACCCTCCGCAAGTCATACGAGCCTGGGTGTCGGGGACCTGATCTGAAGCGATATGGCGACTTCTACGCAGCCTTCCAAGCCATCCTGTACATCTTCTGCTTCCGATGGCGTGATATTGCCTCGGCTAGCTCTGACGATGATTCGGACTTCGATGTTGACGAGGAACAAGTAGAGACTTACCACTTCCCCGAGTCGCTACGAGAAGCAGTCCATGCAGCTATCTACTCGCCGCTCAACCCCTTACGTGTGTGCACGCCGGTCATCGTCGAGCAGTTTGCTAAGCTCGCCCATGCCTTGCAGCTGTTATACGTCTATCCGAAAATCGAGGAGAACAGACATGTGCGTATGACGAGCCATTGGCGCAGCATATCAGATCTGAGCATCAGCAATCCGGACCGTGACTTGAGCTGGGTTGGTGATAACGGGATGCTGGAGGGCTACTTCCCCTATGATCCTTACCATCTGCCAATCAGCAAGCATTGGATTGAAGGTGACTACGTGGAATGGAAGGGTATTCCAGGTGAAGAGGCCGATGACACGGACTCCGATTCCGATGCTGGCATGGATGTTGGAGGCATGGTTGAAGACGAGGAGGACGATGGCATGGAGTCTGACGACGAGTAAATGGAGTTGGTCAAGCAGTGCAATAGCTGCGACATTTCTTATCGCGAGACCCTACTGTTTTTGAAGGGTTTACGACCATCACGAAATATCTTTCAGTCATTCTTGTTGCGTTCAAGCGAATTGTTACCCATCAAAAGTTTGCATATAAGAGGCGGAGGACATCTAGAAATAGACGAAAGAGATGCGCAGAAGATCACAATAGCTGGATGTACGGGTATTCTAGCATGGACGATTTTAATGGCAATGAAGATACGGACTACATTTATCACTAGAAGCTCTTCAGTCCTCTGTCCCTACTTCTCGTGGTAGGTATTTGTGGCCTACAAAAGAGCCATCATCATGAGCTGTAAATCTGGGTCCAATTTCTTCAGCCTTGCCTGAAATCTTGAATCTGAATCTGAACGTGGCGCGAGGCTGAAAATTTCCCCGCATCAAGAAAAAAGTCGGAGCGGGAAATGAAGTGAAATGTAATGAATATCTGACCAAGATTTTTTAATGCGCGATGCTTGACAACCACTAGACCATCACTCACTTCTGCCGCTGTCAATTGATCTATTCCCTTCGAATCCGAGCACTTGCTCCTTTCAATTCTCGGACTATTCAAGTCATTTCTCGCGTCGGGGCCATATTACCAATACCAACCCACGAAAATCCGCCCGAGCCTCTCTCCCTCTCCCTCTCTGCCATACCACCACTACTCTGACACACCCAATCTTCTCTATATCTACGTCACATCAAAGGTTGCTGCTGCCCGTAGGCGGACCACACAGTCAAGATGCGGGCCAAACGCAGCAAAAAATATCGCAAGATAATGTCCAACTACGCCATGACTTTTGCCTTCCGCGAACCCTACCAAGTCCTCCTCGACTCCTCGTTTTTAAGGACGTGCCATTCCTTCCACATGCCCCTCCAAAAGTATCTCGAGAACACACTCCACGGCGAGTGCCGACTGTTCGTCACGCGCTGCTCGCTCGCGAAGATCATGGCGGATTTCGAACGAGAACGTGAACGCGAACAACGCCAACGCACCAAAGACAAAGATAAAGACCCCAACAGGGACCCCAAGGACCCCCCTCAAAGACAAGCGCGGTGGCAGCCCAAACGGCCGGAGTGGCTCCCTCCACCGACCGAAGTGCCGCTCCGACACTGCAAGCACAAGAACGACGACGGCGAAGACGTGGGCGAACTCGACGAGGCAAGATGTCTGTTGGACCTATTGGCCGGACAGCCGCACGGGAACGAAATCCCCAGAAACAAGCAGCATTACATACTGGCCACGGCGGATCCAGTGGACGAGCACGAGATGCGCAGGAAGGGGTTCATCGATGTGAGAGAACGGGCGAGGATGATATCGGGTGTGCCGATTGTCTACGTCAAGCGCAGTGTCATGATACTCGAGGAGTTGAGCGGGGCGAGTGAGGCGGTGAAACGGAAGGGCGAAAAAGACAAATTTGCAGAGGGGCTGGTGGGCTTGAACAGGAAACGAAAGCGTGGCGAAGGGCCAGAGGACGATGAGCATGAAGGAGATTTGTTGGCGTTGACGCAGGAGCTTGAGGATGAAAATGGGAACAACGCGGGTGTGAAGGCTCGAGCGACGAAACGGGCGAAGGGGCCGAATCCGTTGAGCGTGAGGAAGAAGAAAACTGTCCAGCCTGCGCAAGGTGGAAAGCAGGAGGACAAGGAGGGTGAAGGTGAAGGTGAAGGTGAAGGCCAGGCGAGGAAGAGGAGGAGGAAACGGAGTGGGAAGAAAGCTGAGCCTGATGCTGGCGAGGGTGCGGTTGCTGTCAATGTCGTGCCGGAACCTTGAACGAGCAGACGTCGGGGTTTCAAGTGTGCTTGTTCGCGCGCCGTTTGTCATGGGCTCGACGAAACGAAAAGTCTGTTCATGAAATGAGATACCCTTGTGTCAAGAATCGAGATTCATTGTTGTTATTCGCTCCACGGCCTTTTTCAGTCTCCTTTTCATATCAGTTGCTTTTCTCGGCATCCCGCCTTATGCCTAGGTATGTTGCACGTTCACCTATTGTCCCATAAACGCCTTGCCATAAACGAATAGGCCCGTCGCAGCCAGCACGCTCAGACCGGCGGGTAGTGGCTTGCCAGTCTTGATGGCCCGGGGGATGCTGCTGCCGGCGAGCAGGATGGAAGCGAGGAGTGCGAGTTCCACACCGTACGGTTGGCGTTTCGAGATGCGGTAACCTCCCAGGCCGTACTAGGAGTAGGAGGTATCTTGTCAGCGGATGCGATGCGATGTGATGCGATCGGGGTGGGAGGGGTAGTGGGGTGGAGAGATGGGGGCGACGGAGGGAGGAAAGGCGTGGTCTAGAGCAGAAATGGAAGCGGTAGAGCATAGCATATGCATAGACATAGACATAGACATACCAAAGCTCCCACAGTCAGACCGGCTGCGATGCTGGGCACTGAACCGGTGCGGACGTAGCCAGTCACTCCACCGATTGAGGTGAGTAGCGAGAGGATGTATGCTGGTGTTTCGGAGGCCTGTTGTATGCGAGCGCAGATGAAGTCAGTAAAACAGCTTTTGAGTAGGAGGAGGCCAGGGAATGGAGGGATTCAGACCATGGTGTATATTTCGTTGCGAAGTTTTGGTATATGGGTGACAATAGGAGGGGAGGTTAGTTGTTGATCAACGCGGGCAGAAGAAGATGTTCGATTGTTGGAGCCGGCGATGATGCAATTCCGAGGCCGAGCTGGGCGTCTCACAGTCTACGGTTTCCAACGACCTACAACATTTGATGCAAATCATCAACACTTCTCTATCGTGTGTCTCTTTCTCTCAATTTCACCACAGATCTTCTGACTGCGCTGGGTGATATCATGGCCGCTGGTGATCCCACAGAACAGCGAGAGCGAACCTTCAGGCGTCAATCCGTACGATCGAGAAGGAATCACAACAGACAGGCAACTCGAACAGACAACAATGAGTAAAGAGCTGGATCGAATACTCATTTTTGGCCTTCTTGTGGCCTTGCCCGTTCGCTCTGAATTCGACTTGCGTTATGCGCACTTTGCACCTCCCTGGAGCGTTTTCAGGTTCGCAATACCACTTCCGCCAGCTGCAAAGATGCTATCACAGCCATCCAAGACGATCGGAAAGAATTTTGATCGAGCCCCGAGCTTAGCCAGATCTTGAGGGCACAGGCAGCCAGTGGCATGCACTCGTTGGTCCTCGAGATGAGCCATTTTGCCAGTGCCTTCTCTGTACATCCAACTGAAATGATCAGCAGCATTGCGTACGTCTCGCATGTCGATGTCGACATAGCTTTCCTTGTTGCGACCTTTCTTTGTCTGGCGCAAGGCTAGAACAGGACCTCTGAAGTTCGGTGCGCAAGCCTGACCGCGGGTCATTGTTCTCACACCTAGATTCAGTGGTTCATCAACACTGAGGTCGAGGCACCAAAAGTGCAGTCCGAACTCGAAGTTGTCGCGTGTCATATCTCGGGCTTGGACAGGATTAGGCTCCGAGAAATCAGTACGCGCCGTCGCTCCGTGTTGTCCGAAGTACGGCTTCCTGTCGAATTGGTCACAGATTGGCTTGGTGTCTTCGAAGTCGGTCCAGCACTCTACCCAGACGAATTGAGCCGGTGCCGAGCCACCAGGGAAGAAGAGGCCACGTCGAAAGAAGCGATCGGGTCTGTCAGTCTTCGGTTTTGGGTTCTTGAACGAAGAACACAGGATCTTGTGATTCTTCCAGTCCATCTTCTGGCAGTCTGCGGAGTGGTCAGAAAGTGCAAGCTGAAGTGTGTGAGAGAGGCTTACCAGTGGAGCAATAACGAGCATTCTTACAATTTCTACAAATCTTGCTACCTTGCCGTGGGCACATGATACACGTCTCCTCAAGCTTTATGACGCCGGTAGTTGCCATCTTGGATGATGCAAAAAGGTTTGGATGTCGACCACCGGCTCAATGGTCCGATGAGAAAGGTTTATGAGGAAGCCCCCGTTGGCGACAATTCTGCAGGACAACTCCCTGTGTTCTCGACAGGCACTACTGGCGGAAAGAGAAGATGGGGACGATCCAAGTAGGTGATCGAAGCACACAGGACGAAGGAAAAAGCGCGCGGTAGTTGAGGGAAGAATGATGAAGGCAGCGAGCGCCCTTTATGGACGCGAGTGAAGAGAAGAGTACGGATGTTTACAGTGAAAAGGTCAGTGAATGATGCGTGAGTCGTGGACAACCAAAGACTGAGGTGAATCTCATAGCATCCAGAGAGGATTTGGCAGCGCTTCATGCTCTTTTCATCGTTGTTCTTGCTGCAATGAGGCTACGCTGTCAGTAAGAGTTCTGATAGTCGGCGACAAAGTGTGAGAGGATGTATGCAGGTGAGTTCGAGGAGCAACGAGATTGATCTTGCAACTAAGCGAGTCAACCGAAAGACTTGCCTTCTGGTGAATGATCACTTCAACATTGAAAGCCAACTACTAGCCCTAATCCAACTCACTTAAGGCCCGACTCAAACGACTGCACCGACAGTACGCTCGTCGAATTAACTCAATGAGACAATCGTCGGTTCTCGCAATTTCCACCACGTCCATTTCCCTGAAAGTGAAAAGATGTCACGAGCCTGCGGCATAACGGTCTGCGGTACTGCAACACAACATTCGCAACCCCGCTAGATCCTGTCATCGCAACAAATGGGCAACCTGTGGTTACATCGACATTTAGTCGGTCTGCTCTGGCTCCCATATTAAAGCGATCCTTGCAACTTACTTTGCTTATCATCATACCTACCTTTTCCCGAGACCACACAGAATCCGTCTTACTGTTGCGTGCGCTATATCTGTAGTCGTTACTTCGTCTAAGACCTGGATATCCACGACGTGTTCGAAGCCCAAAGATTCAAGCCCGACTGGCCTCAACAGCGCTCCACCTCCACCAATGCTATCATACGAAGACGGCAGCGGCACTCTCCGCGAGATATTCGTGCCATCCAGCCGCTACGAAGAAGCCGTTCGTCTTCTCGAAAAGCAAGACTGGAAGGCACTCTCCGAGTTTTCTCCTTGGAGCGACTGCCCAGCTCTTCCACCCCGAGACCCTGATTCCATGACATATACGCCCAAAGGTAGTGAAGGCGACGGTAAAAGGCGGACTATCTATCTACCTCAGGGCACTGCTGAGCGAGCTACTCTGCTACTTGTGAATGAAGACTGGGCAGCTCTAGAGAATGAGTTTGGGATTTACAGTAAGTGGAGCGGTCTTCTGGTTCCTTCTCACTTTAAGAACCCTATCCGAGAACTAAGGGGCGATCATCAAAGTGTGCTTCTTCACTGATGCTACACAGGCGCACAGGCTGCTGTGCGACCGGAAGTCGAGAAAGAGCACACGCGGGGTGTCGAGAGAATGAGGAAGGCCAGGGAGGATCAAGCAGCTTCTCAGCGTTGAGAGAGATGAATGCTTGCAAACAGACACTGAGCGATTCTGTTCTTCGCGAAGAGGAAAGGCTCGTCGATCGGTCATGAATATGTAGTACATTCGTTGATGGATGGGTATTAATAACATCTCGCAAGGCAAATATGACGACTCCAATGATGCAAGACATGGCTTCAATCCATGGAATATCGAGCGAATAGGGTATATTGACCGTGTAAGGTAATACATTTGGTGTATATTGAGGATAAACTTGCAGACGATTATCCCGAACGACTCGTCATCGTAAGGACGGAAGTTGAGGATGGTTGATACATAACATCTCTCAATAGGTATAGGTCGTGGCCGCTTCGCCTCGCCTCACTTTCAACATCTTACCATTTCTGTGGCATTATCTTGTGACATTCTACCATTCGTCTAGCTGGACTGTCATCTTTTTAGAAGAGGGCAATTACGCCCACTTGAGTCGTCTTTCCTTCTCTGTCGACACTTCAGGACGGCTGGCTCCTTGACCGTACGACGAAACATCTGTTTTCGAGATAGAGTGGGGTCCCTTGCTGGTGAGTGTGACCTTGAGCCATGAATTGAGCAATCTAGCATCCGTCACAAGACTAGTTCCCTCTCTTCATCGAGGGAAAAAACAATGAAGACGATTACTCAAGTCCACAAGCACATCTTCAGTGACGGCGAATCGGTGACGAAAGAGTGCACTATGTACTTCCAGTCGAATGACTCTCCAGAACTGAGCCGGGAGAAAGAGTCCATTTTTACACATCCAGAGACAGGGGAGACCTTCAAACACAGGTTTTGCATGAACAAGGAGAGCAAGGACAACGACTTTACCCAGAGCGATGATAGTCCGCGAGGTCGTGATCCATTCACACAAGACTCACACTATTGTAGTCAGTACATGGGTATATATGTGTTACAGAATTCAAATTCTGCTTTCGATAACGTAAGTCTTCCAGACTGGAACCTCCCTCGCTGTGCATTGCATTGAAAAATCACCCTCCCTCCACGGCCCCCAGCCCTCTAGCAAGACAGCCATGCCTCAATCACCAGCATTCTCACGTCGAGTAAGCAATACTCACACCCACACTGCCAGTCCACCTCTTGACGCTCACTCCTCCCTCCAGGCCTGCATCCCCGGCATGTGCCCTCATCACACCTCCCGCTACTGTAACAGGCGCAGACCCAAGGTTCTGGCCCCTCGCAACAGGACAAACGCCCACACCCGCACTGACAAGCAGACTCTTCACCCTGCCTGTCCATAAGGCGCGGACACTCCACGTATCGTCCACTCTGAATTTAAGCACGTTCTCCTCCTCTCGCGCAATCCGTTCGTCCTTGAGCGACCGTTCCGCAGGCGTGAACCAGTCTTTCGTTCTCGTCCGGGCCCACGAACTCGGCGAGCCCGAGCCACTTTCACTTTCACTCCCACTCACGTCGGCAGCTGTGCGTTGTCTGCGCCACAACTCGCCACCTACGACGTACCGGCTCTCCCAGGAGTAAAAGTTAAAATCGAAGCGCGAGGACAGCGCGAGGTTCGGCGTCGGACGGACCGAGTACGTCGATGAGATCGAGCCGGTTAGTGGGGTCATGGTAAGTGTCATCGTATATGGGAAGGAGGAGTGGGAAACGTTGGAAGGTGTAAGGAGGCTGTGGCCTGCACTGGATAATAGAGCCGCCGATGTCCCAGCCAACGGCTTGTTCTTCGAGGAGGAGGATGCAGAGCGCGGCACGAGTGGTGGTGGTTGGTCGTTAGCGGGCGCAAGGAGCGGCGCGAGAGTAGTGAAACGTAATCCGGTCGAGAGCCCAATGACGTGCGAGAAGGGACTGTAGTAGAACTCTGCCCCGGCGGAGAGGAGTGAGGGTTTGGACGCCAGCCGGCTTTGGTGGGTTGATAGTGCATCGAGTTGTGGTGGGAGCGGAAGGCCGTTTGGGAAGTCTGTTAGGTCTCCTATAATTTCCGACGGGGAGGCAGTAGAGATGGAAGTGTCGGTCTCAAGGGGCGAGAGACCGAAATTCCATAGTGCGCGAACCCCAAGAAGGGCGTTGTCAGTCGAGCCGAGGCCTTCGACTGAGTAGCGGCCTGTGTCGTGCTGGACATGCGCGAGGACTGATGCCGGGGGAGGACCAGAGTTGAGGGTAGGGCTGGCCGTGGATTTGCTGTATAATGACAGTGAAAGAAGTGTGTCCGGACTGACGCGACGAGTGTAGAGACCCGTCAGGACGGACGGTGGAGGTAGGGCAAGTGTAGCATGGAGTAATGTCGGTTTACGTTCATTCTCGCTGAGTCGGTGTCTCTTCTCTTGTACCCCTGTGGGGAGCCTGATATCCCTGTACCCTCTGACAAGGTGTTTCAACGGTATACTTGTTGTCTGCGAGTGTATATGTGCCAGAGGGATGGTGGAGTAGAGGTATGATATCGAGCCATCGATCTGGCCCAAGGTGGACAGGGTATAAGAGGTGGCAAAGTTGGGCGTGCTTAGCGATGACACATGCAAGGACAACGTCGACGGCGTCGGGAAGGAGAGGAGAGCGTCGGATGTTGCGGTCAGTGATGAGTAGCTGTTGTCCACGTTCCAATCCGTCGCTGTACCGAAGGCGTGGACTACGTAGTCCATGAAATCGATCATGTTGCTGAGCGGAGAGCGCCCAGGGCACTATATCGAGTCACAATGCATCTTCCGCTTCCCTACAGAGTTCACAACCAACTGCGACACGCCGAAGCGCAAAGTAGATCTATACACATCAAGAAGCGTACTGCAGAAGTTCGAGGTGAGTTGCAGTCACATTCGCTGCGTTGATATACTCCGCCGTTGTGCGGTGGACCAGTGCTTACAACACGCAACTTGAACAAGTGCAAGACCAGGAAGCTCACCTCACGACCAAAGTCTTCCGGTCACCCCTAGGTCTAAGTCATTCATTCCCTCTGGCTTACATTTTTTCTACGGATTCGGAACGGTCCTCCTCAAGGCGAAGCGAAAGCCCAATCTTGAGAAACTTCAGTACCAAAGGGATGTTGTCTTGGGGAACCACCTGCCCCCTATCTGGACAAAATATCGTGATTTCGATACGCCAAGCCCGGGTTATCTGAGTGTTCAACGTTCTACATCATGCGAAGGCGAGTAAGAAGTAAGTAAAAGCATCGTAGCCTTTGCCTAACCGGGAGCCACGTAGTCCTTGGAAGAGCTAACTCATTCTCGACTCCTTCCATCTGCACTCCTTCTCGTCAGCATCCTATCCCAAGCGAACCAACAGCGCTCGTGCACATCCTGCGCAGACAGTTTGGGAATCCGGATGCTCTCCAAGTCATCACATCTCTCATACTCCTCCACATTATTTATTGTTTCGATTTGCCTCGTGGGGAAAAACGCCGTGGTCTCCTCGTACTCATACAGCATCAGAAACTTGCCTTCCGACATGATATTCGATGTGCCTTCCGCAATGGTCACTCCTGGCGGACATGCTGTCCAGGTATGTGGCACTCCCGGGCCAATGGTGACAAGACTTCTGGGTGGAATCACATAAATTTCTCCATTGAGCTCAACCAGCGCGACCCCATCGAGGACAACGATTCGCTCGCAGATGAATCTTCGGTCGGTTGTTGACTCGGCGGAAGCGATATGTACATGTCGAGGTAGCCGGTACTCTGTCGAGAACTCGATGAAGCCGAACTGGCCTTTGAACGAGCGTGTGCCAGGGTCGAATTCGTGCATTACCACGGGAACGGCTTTGAAAGGATTTTTGATGTTGGCGCCAATACCGTGTGTTATTGTGCTGCCGTTAGAAAGGTCGATGCCATACTCGTGGGAGGATGACATCTCGTCAGTCGTCACTGAACCCACTGAATGCCCCTGACGAAGATGGGTGTTGCTGGCTTCAGAAGCCTGCTGCTCGTGTTCAGTCTCGCGGTACCGTCCGGAAGAGTCAAGATGTGCCCTGTGCCGAATCTAACTCTGGTCGTTGGTACAACCTAGATTCCGAATGCATTGCTTTGGCTGGATGCCAATTCATCACCTACTGAAGGTCGAAGCGGAGTCTATTCGACACGATGTGGGATGGCGGTCGATGACCTACCGTAGGTGTGTTACCGACAATAACCACCCCGCACGATCCACTTTGCTTCTCCGTGCGAATACCATCGGACAGGAAGAGCTAGTCGCTAGCGGAAGCCACATACCTGCATGGGCTAAGCAAGGACAGGAGGGTTTGGAGGATCGCGAGAGAAGGCCATTGTTTTGGAATGATGTTGGAGCTCCTTGGAGTTTTAGGTTGAACATACAATGGTCCTGTGGTCACAAACCTACTCCATAGAAGCCTTTAGATGGTTCGCCCGCGTCGGCGCTGCCAGTTGCCAAAACATCTCCGTAGTGACCCGTCTCGAGAAGAAAAGTCACGAGCTGAGTCCTTCTCCCTAGAAATCGGTACCAGAATCTTAGCTGTCCGGCAAAGCTGTACAGAATGAGGAAGCATATGGCGCTGGATTACCAACGTAGTCTGAGGATTCCGCTTCTGGTCACCATTTGCCAACATCTCCAGGGTGCTGTCTGGACAAATTCATCCCCCGACAGATTCTCCGAGATAAATCGGTGGTAATGCAGTCAGTCTCGGTTTGGAGTTCGTGGCATTCTGTGGAGTGGTCATATTGCACGGTCGGCTCAAGGGGTAATACGCGCAAGGAGAAATCCCTGGCCAGCGGGCGTACGGAGCAACGGCAAGGAGATGACATGCCAGTTTGGAGTTCCGCTAAGTATATCATATAGATTCTCGCGAAGAACAATGGGATATAATGCCGCCCTCAGATGCAAAGTGCCATGGAACCAGGGGATCTTGTGCGGCTCTCGCGAGTTGTCGACACTCGGCCTCGTGGTTTCTTTCCCTTGTCTGCTATGCAACCGACGCCAGGGTGACCGTTACTCGCACACAACCTCATCAGAGTTAGTAAAAAGAGATGAAGCCGCCGACATCGAGGTACTGCTTTGACCATTTCGAGGACATTTTCGCTCAATATGCCGCCGCTTCTGTTGCAGTGTCCGCAGCATGGTCGTGGATACAAACCATCTCCTCATCAGGATATCCCAGTGGTGTGACTGCTGACTGATGTGTACAATGGGGTATGTATCTTGTTGAGAGCATCGGATTGTTCTCGGCGCAAATGAATATTGTCATGAACACTCCGTATTGTCATTGCAATGGGTCATCACGGCCAAGTCAAGTGATATTCACTCAAAGATGGGGGATACACCGGCAAAGGCTGGCACAAGCAAAAATGGGGAAGCACCCATGCTTCATTCGCCCGACGATTAAAGTTATCGATGGAGACGCTTCGCTTCCGGAGCATCAAGAGCCTTGACCACGTAAATTGGATATTTGGACATGGTCATTGGCCAGCCTTCCATACATGCCACCCGTATCAGGAAGCCGAAGCCCTGTCCCACCCTTCGTAGCGGGTATCGGTGGAACCCAAGTACTGTGGTAGTCTGATCGATGAGGAACCACGCAGATAACGGCACCCATGGGCTGGACACCATCAATGGACACATATGCCGGGCGTGTGTGATATACCCAATGGTGCCCTTTTTATTCCAACGACACAGCCGGATGAAGGTTTCCTTTTTCTCTTCGAATCTTCGACTCTTCGTCCATTTCAACCTCTAGGCGTCGTCGAAAACCGAGCAACCATTCCACCATGACGATTGTGACCGTCTCCATTTATCTGGCCGTCGCGGTCCTTGCGGGCTTGGTCTACCAGCTGTTGCAAGTCGGCCGGCGACCGAAAGGTATGCCACCCGGGCCTCCGACGCTGCCCGTTGTAGGCAACCTGCACCAACTGCCCGAGAAGGATCTCCACGTCAAGCTCCGTGAATGGGCCCAGGAGTACGGCGAAATCTACTCGATTATGTTGGGAAACCAGCGCATGGTTGTGCTCAATTCTCCCAGAGTGGTCAAGGACTTGATCGACCAGCGCTCGAACAATTACTCGTCCAGGCCGGAGATGTATGTCGGCCAGACGCTGATCTCGGGTGGGTATAGATTGGTCTTGATGCAGTACGACGAAGGGTGGCGATTGGCTCGCAAGATGATCCACAACTTGCTCAATATCAAGACCGCCGTCGAATACATCCCCTACCAGGAGCTGGAACTGCGTCAGATGCTCGCGGATATGGTGAAGCGTCCGGATAAGTACCACGACCACGTCAGACGGTACAGCACGTCGCTCGTGACGAGCATCACGTTCGGATGGAGAAGTTTGGCGTTCAATGACCCAGATGTCAAGGCGATTTACGATGTGAGTGAGCCCAAATTCCCGGGGATCCTGAAAGAATCGGAGTGTTGATGGATTCGTGACCACAGGGATTCGAAGAGTTTGCAGTTGCATCACAGGTTTCGGCTTCGATGTTGGATTATTTCCCAATTCTGCGTAACTTGCCCGACTTCATGAACCCGAGTAAGAAAAGGGGCAAGGAGTTGCACAAAGAGGAAATCGCCCTGTACAAGCATTACATGCTGAGAGTGAAGGAGCGAAAGGAGAAGGGCATTGTCGCGAAGAACTTCTGCGACGATATGTTCAAACAGCAAGAGAAGGTTGGCTTCTCGGACGACTGGGCCAGTTATGTCAGTGGCACGCTGTTGGAGGCCGGTTCCGATACGACGGCTTCGATTTTCTTGTCCTTTGCGGTAGCCATGATCAATTTCCCCGAGGTGCAGAAGAAAGGTGAGAACTCCCAACGGTCTGGACGGTTAGGTACTCGAATGGCTGACAATCTTGTAGCGCAGAGTGAAATCGACCGGGTGATTGGAGCCGATCGCCTACCAACGATGGCTGACGAGGTAAGCGGACTTGGTGTTGAGAATTCGATTTCTGCAGCTTGCTTACACTGGGTAGATGGATCTCCAGTACATTCGAGGTGTTGTCAAAGAGTCTCTGCGGTTCTTGCCCTCGAGTATTCTCGGAATCGTGCCACACGCAACCACCAACGCCGATACCTACAAGGATTACCATTTCCCTGCAAAGACCGGCATGATGATTAACGTGTGGGCATTAAACAACGATCCCGAACGATACCCCAATCCTCGCAACTTCGACCCTACCAGGTACAAGGACGACCTCCTCCGAGCCCAGGAGAGCGCCAGCTTGAACGATCCATACAAGCGCGACCATTTCACTTTCGGTGCCGGCCGACGTGTGTGCCCCGGTCTCAACATTGCCGAGCGATCATTGTTTCTCGGCATTGCATACATGCTGTGGGCATTTTCCTTTGAGCATGCTGTCGACGATAAGGGCAACAAGATCCCCGTCAGCACAGAGGCCGTTACCCAGGGTATTGTGTGCCGCCCCATGCCTTTTGAATATAGATTGGTCGAGAGGGATCCTCAAAGAACGGCCAAAGTCCTGAAAGCCTGGGATAGCGCCAAGGATCTGCTCAGCACATATCCCGAGGGCATCAGGAGTACCCAATATGTACATGACTGGAAGGATTACACCGCGAAGGAGAAACTTTAACTTCGAACATGGCGGGTGGGTTGATTTTGCATGTCTGAACGGCCTCGGCGAGGCTTGCATATCCGGAGCAATGGGAATAGAATTGTTAACGAAAGATATGGAGAAGAGGAAGTTTGCAGGCCTGTCGTATCGGGGATGAGCATTGAAGCTCGTGACAGCGATGAAGGAGAGGAAGTTTCCAGGCTTGCTGTGACTGGAATGGATTCTGATGTCCGGGACGGGCTCAAGAACCAGAAGAATGATGACAGGAATCTTCAAGGAATGAAACGACCCATGTCTGCAACACGGATGTAGTCTGTGTACCTGCATACGGAGTATACTGTCCGGAGTCATACAGGATCCGAGGAACTTGCCGCATGTGTGATGATGTACAGATCTTCCTTGAACTCCGTCCCTACCTTGATCATGATAGGTTCGACTTCTCTTCGTCGTCGAGCACTGTCAGGGAGTCATACATTGCACTTCCGATGCATTCTGCAGGCTGGCTGCTCCGGTTCGTTCCGCGGATTGGACACGTTCTACAAGCATCTAGGGGACACGCAGATCGGACCATTTCTGGAGCGGAAAAGCCATGCCGACGGAAGGCTTTTGGTTTGTCATTCCTCCTACTGTGTAACTGTACCGCGTGTACTGTGGTACTCTCGCAAGTCGATGTGTGGCAGTCCCCCACTTCTGAGAAGCGGAGGCCACAATGGTCAGGCCACGGCTAAAAGGCCGAACCGTGGCGCTTGAGATCCCACCATCACCACCTTTGTTCGTTACGAGTAGCTAGGTGCGGCAGGGCCCAGGCTATCGCTGGGGTCGTCGTTGGGTGTCGGATTAGTCCGTTCTGTCAGCCGAGGCTGCGAGGCTCAAGATGCATTGTTAAGAGCATCAAGTCATCAAGGGATCTCATCGGACGACTACCGGAGTCTTGATATGGGTCCATGTCGTAATGGGAAGATAGGACGACGATGTCTGCTTGCTGTGTCAATTGATGGGAAATAAATTGAGAATTGTAGAGGTTGGAAGAAGAGATGAGGTTTCAGTTGCTACGAGTACCTAGTACCTAAGGCAGGTATTGCCGGTGATGCCGGCAAGGCTTGGCCGGCCACCTGCGCCATACTCACCTGATGATTGCAGTTCCCATCCGCTCGAGTCCGTGAAGTTGACCACAATGGTATATGACATTTTCACGCGTCTCTCGATGTTCATGCTGGCTTCTTGCAAGAGTCTACTAATGCTACCCCAAGAAATCTAGCTGTAATGTCTCGCCTCGAGCGACGAACGGTGGTGTCTATCCTGCTCTTCCCTCCCAAAATCAACAAACCGTATCGGGTCCTCCTGTTCCGCCGTTCTGAAAAAGTCTCGACTTACAGAAACAAGCTTGCACCAATAGCAGGCTCGGTGGAAGAAGATGACAAGACACCGCTCGATGCCGCGTGGCGAGAGTTGAAAGAAGAGACTTGTCTTGGACCACAACACATTGAGTTGTGGAGAAGAGGTCCGGGGTTCGAATTTACAAATGAGAAGGCTGTGACTGGTAAGGATGGCAAAGGTGAGACTATCGGACGAACATGGCACGTTTGGCCCTTTGCGTTTCGATTCAAGAAAGATCTCGTAGACGAGCAAAACAATGTTGACATACTGTTGTTCCAAATGAACTGGGAGCATGTTAGCCTGGAATGGAACAAGATAGATGACATCCTCAGTGGGAAGATCTTGGACCAGTGTGTCCCGAGGCTGGAAATCACCCTTGGTCAAGTATGGGTCAACCCCGAGAGCCTGCTACATCACGGACTTGAAGAACTACGTCTGGATCATACACATGGAGCCAGGGAACTGGCCACCATGGCCGTAAAGACATTAATCAGGATTGTCGAAGACGATCAGCAGAATAGGAAGCCATATACTCCGGAGGAAATTGTTCGCTGGTGGAAGACGATTCGCTTGGAAGCTTTTCATCTGGCTTTCAATGGACGCCCGAGCATGAGCGCCGCCATATCCAGTGCAATCGTAACTGCCTTGCAGGATGCACAGGGCAAGGTCGATGCCGGTGGCCAGGATGTGCTTGAAGATGTCAAACAGAGCCTGGTGGCGTACATCGGCAAAAGAGCAGAGATTGCTAAGCGTGTGGGTGAACGGTTCTCCGCTCTATTACATGACAAGTTCGAATTGTCAATGCAAAACGAAGCTAGCAGGATCCCAATCAAAATTCTGACTCTGAGCGCCTCGTCAACGATCAAAGCTGCCATATTACAAGCATTGGACGCAGAGGACGGCCGTACCATCGAACTCCGTGTACTCGAGTCGCGTCCCCTATTTGAAGGCGTCAGTTTTGCACAAACATTGACAAGGGAGGCCGAAGATCGCGTGACAGGCAAGAAAGCTGGACCCCGACTTCATGACCAGCTACGCATTATTATATCGACCGATGCGTCTGTGGGCATACTAAGCAGGGGTGCTGATATTCTCATTATCGGAGCTGACCGGATATCCGAGTCTGGAGATGTGAGCAACAAGACAGGTTCGCTACCAGCAGTCTTGACGATCAAAGAGGTGACGGGTGGCTCTGTCAAAGTGGTGTGCATCAGCGAAGCGGACAAGATTGCTCCACCTGGAGCAGCTGAGGAGCATTTTGAAGAAGACAACGAAAAGACTGAGGTCGTTGGCACTTGGAAGCAGTACGAATCGCCCGCTTGGGATGACATGGTCACCGTACGCAACGTGTACTTCGAATGGGTTCCTGCAAAGTATATCGACTACTACGTCTGCGAAGATGGCATTTTGCTGAAGGACGATATCAAGAAGAAGTCAAAGCTCGTGTCGGACTTGACTGCGAAGGCCTTCACGGATCTACAAGTGGCCGAGGATTATCAGCAGCTCTGAAATCCGAGGAGATCCCAGCTACGGTGTCAGACATTCTCCCATGTTACCTCCATCAAGAAAGAGCACTGCTCAGATTTACGAGCCTCGCCCAGTGGCTCCTGCTTGCCAGCACCTAACTGGGTCCGATTCGAATGTCTGTAGCGGTCAGCGATCCATCGATGGGAACCAAGCCCAGGCCTCCACCGTTGTACTGGTCATCCTTAGCTTCAACCACCACATTCCCGATCTTTCCTCTGATACTATCACCAGAAGCCGTGAACTCAATCGTATACTGCTCGTCGAGCTTCCACTCAAACTCTGCGGCGTCGAGTATTATACGCTGTTCGTCCAGGGCTTTGACCAAAATCGCCTTCCGCGGCTTGATCACAAGCGCATACCATCTTCGCAGGCCTTGCACGCGGATGGCAACGCCAGCAGTTCCAAGATTAATCTTGAAGCTTGCCACAGACACTTGATAATCTGTCCAGTCTCTATTCCCATAACTTACAATACCTTCGCCCTGGCCTTGGGCGACATAAAACGCTGTGCCGAAGCCAGTGTGAAAAGTGCTGGCACCGTTGACCCAGCCCAGGATATCGTGCTTCATCGTCATTCGAGGCACTCCACTCCATGCGAGACTTTCAAGCCATGCCATACCGTGTCCTGAGAATCTCAGTCCCAGACGCGAGATGGGCTGTTCGTCGGGTAGTTCCCATTCTACGTTTTGACTGCCAGTGACTCTCACTGCAGGGCCATTGCTGAGGTCTGTTTTTAGCTGCACCTCTAACCCATCTCCTTGTACTACGGCTCGAATATGTTGACCAGGATACACCAGTGGCGAGCCGACAAATTCGTACGTCTTCATCTTTGCAAGACCGAGAGGCCGGAAAGTCTGCGTTGTGACGTCTGCCTCCCCATCAACCGAAACGCATAGCCCTTTCTCACCTTGTTCGATCTTGGCGCTGCTCTCGAAACCCTGCACGCTTCCTGGCAAGGTGAAATGGAATTGAGCTGACGGCTCCGGAAGTGGTGTCTCGCCAGCCAGTTTTCGACCCATGTTTGCGACGGTGTACGCGATGCGAGCGGCATTGTTGGTTGAGTAGCCAGCATCAGCACTTGAGATTAGTGCTCGGTCAGCGATGGGACCTCTCCAGTCCGGACCGCCTTCGAGACCCTCTATCCCGTACATCAACGCGAACAGACACCCAACATTGCCGGAATTGCAGTCGGTATCCCATCCGCACGTGTTGATGATGTACATAGCATCGTGAAAATCTTTGGCGTACAGAAATGCCATGATCATGATCCCATGATTCGGCACGACGTGGCACATGCCACAGAACTTGTCATAGCCGTATTTGTCTTCGATCCTCTGCCGTGTCTTGAACCAGGCGCCGTCCTTTTGCACCCAATCTCGAATGTCCGAGATCAATGTTGCAATAAGAGAGTCACCGGGGATAAATGACAATCCCATTTCGAGCAAATGCTCTCGATCGTCTGACAGGAAAGCTTCCGCTTCCATCGCAGCCCACAGCATCGCAGCGTACACGGACTCGCCATCGTGGCTGACCGACCCAGCGGCTTTCGCCAACTTGGCAGCAAGAGCAGGATTGCCGGGAGCTACCATGGCCCATCCATCGATGAAGATCTGCGCCCCAATCTGCTCGGCCACGGTCTTACCGTTTTGTTGTATCGAGCCACTTCTCGGTGCCGGGATGCCACGCTTGAGATTGAGATAGGCCGTATGCTCTGTGGAGATGCCGTTTCCTCCGAACCAGAAAATCGTGCGCCCTTCGATGACATTGTTGAGCCACGTTTTGCCAATGTCCTCGGACGTGATGAGATTTGAGTTGGAATTGGAGTTGACGCCGTGCCAGTGATGCTCTTCCAGTGCTCGGACGAAGGTGAAGGTTCCTGACACGTCGTCGTCCGTGACCACGAGCGGCACATCGAATTTATCGTGCACATAGTACTGTATCGGACCGAGTTCTTTCATGATCCGTTGATATGACCATCCTTCGAAAGGTCGGCCGAGATACACGCCGATAAGCTTGCCCAATACGCCGGCATAGACGCGCTCGAGATAGTCTGGAGGGGTTGCGATTTTGGGTCTTTCTGATGTCGAAGCCATCTTGCTGGTCGATCGGACTAGTTCCCGGCAGACGTGAATTGCGAATGATCGAATCCAACACAATCATTAGATCGAGGCAGCTTTTGACGGGATATGTTCAATATCAGAACCCTGGTCGAGCATCGCAGAGATAGTCATTTCGCCGTCACTGGTTTCTGGTGGTGATGTTCTCCGCGAAGCAAGTCTCCGAATTCTCCATCTGTATCCCCCGATTAATGGGAGAACACGCCCAAGATGACTTGATCGAAATTCTCGAGGTGATTCGGGTGGCATATGAGTACCTTGTGTGGTAACCACTGCAGTGAGTGCACAGGCGTGTTCTGTGGAATTCACCACAATCAATGTTTGAAATGGTGTCTACGACTATGACTGCGACACCAGGCCCACAGACGGCGTCCGACGAGGCAAGTCACATCAGCAACGTGCCGACATTTCAGGTCATCCCCCAGAATAGTTTGTCAAATTGACCTAGAGAAAGACTCTTGGGCTCAGTTTATTGACAATATAATCATTGAGTACTCAAAGAATCTGTGGTCACCCCCAAATACTCATACCGCGCTTTCCCACATCGACATCCAGGAACTACGGGGACGGCTTGTCCACCGCAGTCACGAGGGCCGACGATGACACCCACTTACATTCTGGGAAGCTTGCAGGAGTGATCCTTGGATGGGGTGCTTTCCTCGTGCCTTGGGGCTGAGTACTTCACTCTGACTGCCGAAATATCTGCGACGAGGCTCCATGGCCAGAACATATCGATTGTTTGAAATACCTAGGTACGCGTACGACGTGGCGAAGGTTATTGACCGCCAAGGACATGAATATCGGTATTGAGAGCCAGAAGGTTCAAAGACTTGGATGAGGATGGAGCTGTGACGGAGTCGTTCACGTCGTTGAAAGTCTGACTAATTCCTCTCCGCAGGAAGAAATATGCCATACCAGAATCGCTTAGACGGAACTGGCTGGTGCGTACCTGACAGAATCTTTGATACATAGTACGAGTAGGCGTCGCCTGGACGTCTCTTAATTGCCAACAGGAGTCAACAACAAACACCAATACTTTGTAAGATATTGCGAGTTGACAGCATTCGGACCGAAAGGAACATTGTTGTTCCAGATCCTAGTCTTGGCAATATTTACTGATTTCCATTTTTCTTTTTTCTCGTCGGCACCACCATCCTTTTGCGACTTGTCATTGACGCTGTCTGGAACATGCCGGCTCTTAGCATCCAGATTCCAGAATGTGCCAAACCTTGGTACAAGATGCCCACCGAGATCCGAGCAGGAGCCGGCGACACCGACAAAGTTTCAAGCTGCGACGTACCACAGTAAGTAAGTCCAAGATCAAGAGTATGGAGTACTCCGTAAGAACGCCACCAAGCTCTCGGCTATCCTCTCCTCGTGACAGCGCCGAGCATGGCTTCCAGAAGGTCTCCAAAGACCAGACAAAGAATCATGACGAGATGGAATCATGCCGTGTTGGGCATGATCTCCGTACCACATTCCATCAGCCAAGGAATCGTCGTCTCGGCAATGACACTCCATTTTGTGCCACCAATATCATCTGTCAGCAAGGCCGTCGTTGAGACCACAAGGTAAGTTGCAGCCTTGCCGACATTTCAGATATCGAGGAGTACACCCGATGAGCATTGTTCCGAATGTCCAGCTTCCGCTGTTCCAAATACGCGTTTCGTCGTAGCAAGAAAGCATCTTGACTTCCTGCTGGGCTGGCGGAACCTTGGACAGCGATCTGGTGGGGTTATGGTCTTAGCACAGTCTTGGACTTGTTCCAAGACAATGACAAGACCTGCCATCGGCGGAAGCACAACACCATTCAAGCTCCACGCCAATCACCAGTGTTGCAGTCGGCAAATCCAAGGTTGCCAAATTCCTTCTGTGTACAGGTGACCATGCCAGTCCTTGGATGTCGTCGTAGCTTCGACGGGCATGCGCTCACTCCACAATGTGTGAATTGCTGATCAGAATTTTGCGAAAGCCGCAGACAGCAACTCGAAGCAAGCCGATGCAAAACTTGTGATTTGTCCCCATGCTCCACCACAAAGCTCCCGATACTCCGCAACATGTAACCCATGGGTAAGCAAAGTACAGCTTTGGAAAGCAGGGTCCCCAGGTGTCATTGTTGACAGCCACAAACCCTGTGGGAAATATATAAGCCATGCGTCGACCCAGGAATGATCTCCCTCTGCGACCATCTTCCAATATCCCGGCCAGCCCATTCCATCTGCAGCAATGTCTCGACCAACCGGGTCTCGAACAAACTCCATGAGGGTGACGGACGATGTCAATAGCATCGAAGCTCCCGTTACCTGGAAGGCGTACCTTATGTGTGCCTTTGCCTCGTTCGGAGGTATCTTCTTCGGCTACGACAGTGGTTACATCAACGGTGTTCTCGGATCCGATATCTTCGTTCGCAATGTGGAAGGCCCAGACGCCACCTCCCTAAGCTCATCTCACCAATCACTCGTTGTTTCGATCCTGTCGGCCGGCACCTTCTTTGGTGCTCTCATCGCTGGTGACATGGCCGACATGATTGGAAGGAAATGGACTGTCATCTTCGGCTGCTTGATCTACTTGATCGGTGTTATCATCCAAATGATCACCGGTACTGGTGATGCTCTTGCCGCTATCGTGACAGGCCGTCTGGTCGCTGGTATTGGTGTGGGTTTCGAAAGCGCCATTGTCATCCTCTACATGAGTGAGATCGTAAGATGGTCGTTACTCGTCTCAATGAAGCATGTCTGACAATCTTCTAGTGTCCACGCAAGGTCCGAGGAGCTCTCGTCGCCGGCTATCAGTTCTGCATTACTATCGGCATCATGCTTGCCTCGATTGTTGTCTACGCAACTGAGGATCGTACCGATACTTCAGCTTACCGAATTCCGATCGCCATTCAATTCGCATGGGCTCTGATCCTCGCTGGCGGATTGATGACTCTGCCTGACTCGCCTAGATATTTCGTGAAGAGAGGCAAACTCGAACAAGCGACCATTGCCTTGGCAAAGTTACGTGGGCAGCCGCGAGAGTCTGAATACGTCCAGGTTGAACTGTCCGAGATCGTGGCCAACGAGGAGTACGAGCGTGCTATCATTCCGGAAGCCGGCTGGTTCTCGAGTTGGGCCAACTGTTTCAAGGGAAGCGTGTGGCAGTCCAAATCGAACCTACGTCGTACCATCTTGGGCACTTCCCTACAAATGATGCAGCAATGGTATGTATATGTTCAAGAATAGCACACGTCTCAGGCTAACCTATCCTTCCAGGACCGGTGTCAACTTTATCTTCTACTACTCGACACCATTCCTACAATCTACCGGAGCCATTGACAACACATTCCTCATTTCGCTCATCTTCACCCTGGTCAACGTCTGCTCTACACCACTATCTTTCTGGACTGTCGAGAGATTCGGTCGCCGGACCATCCTGATCTGGGGTGCTCTCGGCATGTTGATATGTCAATTCCTTGTCGCCATCATTGGCGTGACCGTTGGCTTCAACCACACCCACCCCGATCCCTCCAATCCGGACGTCAGCTTGGCCGACAACATCTCGGCTGTTAATGCACAGATTGCATTCATCGCCATCTTCATCTTCTTCTTCGCTTCTACCTGGGGTCCTGGAGCTTGGATCGTGATTGGCGAGATCTTCCCTCTGCCGATTCGCTCGCGCGGCGTCGCTTTGTCGACTGCATCGAATTGGTTGTGGAACACGGTAAGCCCTTTTTCTGTACCTCTTTATCCCCTTGACAATTGGCTAATATGTACCGTCTAAAAGATCATTGCTGTCATCACTCCGTATATGGTCGGCGAACAGCACGGAAACCTCAAGTCTTCCGTCTTCTTCGTGTGGGGTGGTCTCTGCACCTGCGCATTCGTCTACGCCTACTTCCTCATCCCGGAGACCAAGGGTCTTACTCTTGAGCAAGTCGACAAGATGTTTGAGGAAACCACTCCGCGCACTTCTGCCAAGTGGAAGCCCAGCAAAACATTTGCTCACAGTGTAGCCAGGGATGGCGTCCTGGAGAAGGATTTCATCGACAAGGTTGAGAGAAGGGGTTCGGCCTATTAAGTCGGTCTAGGATCACAATCACGTGTAACTGGTGTCCAAGAAACTCGATTCGCGCGATGCGTTATCCAAGTCGGACGACATCACCCATCAGCGGCGGAAGTTTAGTTGTTCAATGTGAGACCGAGGAGACTGTGGAAGAATGCGTGACCATCATCTATGTGCTAGTAATTGCAATCCTGCTTCAATAGTTCCATGTCCGATTAGCACTTTTAAGTCAAAATATCAATATTGTAATGCTCGAGAGACTTCTATTTCACACCAGGCTGGTCCATGAGTATCTCGTCTCTCTATATCACACCCAGCTGGACATAAGTAATCTCCCAAAGTGTGCTGGAGGCCATTTACGTGATTTGATCAAATGACATTCTTCAACTCCTGTCCCGCGATGAATCTTCTCAGATTATACGCAATCAAGGTCTCCGGGTTCTGCGGTCTCCCACCAGCCGCATGCGGACTGACAATCGTATTCGGCGTCTTCCAGTACGGCGAGTCCTCTGGGAGGGGCTCCGTGGTGAAGACATCGAGCGCGGCGCCACCGATGTCACCCTTTTCGAGCGCCGAAACCAAGGCCTTGTCATCGATCGACGTGCCGCGCCCGACGTTCACGATCCACGCGTGTTTGGGCAGCATCTTCAATCTCTCGGCGTTCAGCACGTGCTTGGTGGCCTCGGAGCCCGGCAGGATCATGACCAGCGCATCTGTGGTGGGCAACAACTCAGGTAGCTTGTCCTCGGCGTAGACCTCGACGCCCTGACGCACGCCGGCGTTTCGGGCCATGCCCTTGACGTTGGCGCCCAAGCTTGTCAACCACGGGGCCAGGGTCTTTGCGATGTTGCCGAAGCCCCAGATCAGGATGTTGGCGTCTTGGAGCGTGGTGAATTTGCCCGCGGGTCTGTCCGGTTGCGGTCCGCCCAGGTGCGCTGGCCATTTACCTTGAGATTGGAAGTCGCGCATCTCGTAGAATTTGCGGGCGGCGTTCAACAATAGGCCCAGAGTGTGCTCGGCGACAGTGTGGTCGTGCAGGCCGGAGCCCGTGCAGATGGAGATTTTGGAGCTGTCGAAGCCGGCGCCGAGAACGTCGTTGGGTCCGGCGGCGAGGGATTGGATCCAGCGGAGGTTCTTGAGACGTTGGGCTTCCTGCTTGAGCTGCGTGACCGGGTTGCACCATGTTATCAGCATCTCGGCGTCGGTGTGTTCGTCGGGGATGTTGGTTTTGATGTCGTAGGGGATGAGGGAGACGTTGAATCCCTCTAGGCTCTTGGTGTCGAGGGTGATGGAGGTTGGGTAGAGGAGCTTCATGTTGGCTACTTGTATCTGGACAGAATCTCGACTGTAAGTGGTAGTACTGCTCGTGAGGTTAAGAGATACAGTGAGAGTGACAAGGCGAAGTGGGAGTCGGCAATTGAATCAAATTCGACGGCGATAGAAAATGAGCTTCTGATAATTGCGTCAGAGGAGAGAAGAGAAGAAATCCAGCACGTAATGGCAGCCTTGTCGGTACAATAGTTGAAAAGTAACGACTTCCTGAGTTCCTCTTGCAATGTATTAAGGAGGACGATTCTTATTAAAGGCACAAATTTCTTTCGTGTCGCTTTGCACACAGAAGTCGTTCCGTCAGTTCTCTCACGATCAATTGCCGAGATCCGGGGCGTTGGAGGTTTTGACACACGGCATCAACGGCGAACAGTCCGTATGCGGGGACAGCGACAACGACAATGATAACGATAACAATGTCTTCCAACCACTGCCACCTACTGTACTACTGAATTGCAGGGCGAGGTCCAGGATGGCAAGGATGATCGAGAGACCCCTTCATCTCTCTGGATCCTTCTCAATTTACCTACGAAGCACTGCCGCTACTTGCCTTGTATGGCAAATTTACCTGCCTGGTTGGGCTGACCTTGGGCTGACCTCGGGCTGATCGCTTTTGTCTTGATCAGCCAGCAACTGTCGACCTTTGGGTATATTTCTTTTGCCTGTCACGTGTCTGTTCAATCTCTCTTTTCTATGGTATCCTCTGCCTGGGCCGGTTGAGTACTCACTGGCCTCACCTCTCGGTTTATATATGACTGCGCGCCTTCGATGATGTTGTGTAGATGGTCGGCAAGTCAAAGCACTCGCGTCATGGCGTTTTCTATGATACCTTCATTGGTACACTACCAGGTATCTTGAAGATTGATCGGCCAGGCAGTGGCCGTCTGAAGCGATTGGTGATACCAGGGCAGATGCGCCAACACAATTCACTCAGCCCCAATCACCTACGACTTCTTCCGGACTCGCGCCGAAACTTGGCAACCACCCTTGTCGAGGAAGAGTACTATGTACTACTACGAAGTACGAAGTGGCAGGCAGCCCGACCTGAGGCGGGGTTGCTGCCTTCAGCCTGATGTTGAAATATAAGCACCAGCGACTTGAGATGGAAAGCCTCTCATCATCTTGTCGTCTCTCGTCCATCTAACCACCCCGTGCCACTCTTTCACGCCTTCGTCTTTCACATCCGGCGCCCATGCCTCCTACCGCTCCCCGCAGTCGCCGCGACTTCGAGATCGCAATCATCTGTGCTCTCCGCCTAGAAGCAGATGCGGTGCATGCTGTCTTTGATAAGTTGTGGGAAGATGAAGGCAAACATTATGGCAAAGCTCCACGAGATGAAAACGCCTACACACCTGGGGTGATTGGAGACTACAACGTCGTACTTGCATACTTGCCAGGAATGGGCAAAGTCAATGCGTCAGGTGTGGCAGCAAGCCTAAAGTCAAGCTTTACTGGCATCAAGCTCGCTCTGATCGTGGGGATTTGTGGAGGTGTACCTTCCGCTGGAGCAGATTGCAAGGGAGGAGAAATAGACCTGGGCGACGTCATCTTCAGTACCGCCCTCATACAATACGACTTTGGCAGGCAATACCCGAAAGAGCTTCAAACAAAAGATACTACCAAAGATGGCCTGGGCAGGCCAAACCTGAAAATTCGTGGGGTCTTTACGAAGCTGGAGACAACACATTATCGTGAACAACTGCAGAAGACTGTTGCAGCTTCTCTCAAGAAGATCCAGGAGAAAATGCCTGGAGCAGAAAATCCTGGGTCAAAGGCAGACATGCTGTTTGAGCCTTCGTATCTTCACAAGCATCACAACTCGTCCACAGGATCCACAGTCACATGCGACCAATGCATTGCTGGTCCTGAGGACATTTGCGAGGACGCGCTCAAGATGACATGTGAGAAACTTGGATGCGATGAGTCGAGAATGGTCGATCGTCACAAAGCAGCAGATGTCAAAGCCTCCTCGGAACAGCACGCAGTTTCAGTACATTTCGGGGCGATGGGGTCCGGTGATACCGTCATGAAGTCCGGTCAACGTCGAGATAGACTTGCCCAGGACTTCGGCATTATCGCTTTCGAGATGGAGGGCGCGGGGGTGTGGGATCATTTTCCCAGCATCGTGGTCAAGGGTGTATGTGACTATGCTGACAGTCACAAGAACAAGAGGTGGCAATCTTATGCCGCAGCAACAGCCGCGGTAGGAATGAAAGCTTTTCTAAAGCACTGGGCTCTTGAAGCAAACGACCAGGAAGGTTAGTTCATCCAATGGATTATCTTCTTGAAGCTGTTCCGTGTCCTTGAATAGTGGTTGGTTGACAGTCTTCAACTTAGAGCCCCCGCCGCCAGTAATATGGCATGTCCCGTTCAGTCAACCCGGGAACTTCATAGGGCGCAAGAAGGTAATGGCGTTCCTTGAGGACAAGCTATTCCAGCCCCACAGCCACACTCCCTCGAGTGTCGCATTGTTCGGCTTGGGTGGAATGGGCAAGAGTAGAACTGCAGTGGAGCTGGCCTATGCCACAAGAAGCCGGCGTCCGACGTATTCTGTCTTCTGGGTCCAGGCCATGGATCATCTGACGTTTGAGAAAGATATTCTGGAGATTGGTAAGAAGCTTAACGTACCTGGAATTCAGGGCGAGAAAGCCGACGTCAAGAATCTCGTCAAGCAGTACTTAAGTCAAGAGTCCGCCGGGAATTGGCTGATGATTCTGGACAATGCCGATGACGAGAGCATTTGGGGTGTCCCAGCAAAGCGAGGCGAAAATGGAAGCGAGAATGGACCTTCCCCGGCGGAGTCCTTGCCAGCATCTGCAACGGGACGTATACTGGTCACGACACGAAGCCGTCAGGTAGCGTTGTATATGGCAGGGAACTCAGTGATCGAACTGCTAGAGATGAGTGAAGAAGAGGCTGTTGAAACATTTCGAGGCCTTCTATACGAACCAGAATCCCCAATGGATGCCGAATGGACATCAACGCTGGTTCAGAGACTCACATGCTTGCCTCTTGCCATCGTCCAGGCCGCAGCATTCATCAGCATGAACGTCACATCGACTCGACGCTATCTGGAGCTTCTCGACGACACAGAGGAGGAAGCCATCGCCCTCCTGAGCAAGGACCTCAGCAACGATGAGCAGCGATACAGGAAAGGACAAACCCCCGTGGCATCCACTTGGCTCATCTCCTTCACCCAAATACAAAAACAGCATCCTTGGGCCGCAGAGCTCCTGGCCTTCACATCCTGTCTCGGCGAGAAGAACATCCCATCCTCACTTCTGCCTGAAGCGCCCTCGAAGACCGAGATGACCGAAGCACTGGGTGTACTCACTGGGTACTCTTTCCTGAGAAAACAGAACGAAGATCAAGATCAGTCCAAGGAGGTCCTGTACCAGATGCATCGTCTGGTGAGACTCGCCACTCGAAATTGGCTGAGGAGAGAGGACACGCTCTTGCATTGGACCGAGGAGGCCGTAGGGGTGGTAGCGGAGCAGTTTCCCTGGCGAGAGCACGAAAATAGGGACCAATGTGCTCTCTACATGCCGCATGCGGAGATCCTACGCACCTCTGATGGGGATGGAGACTCCGAAGAACATTACATGTTACTCGAAAAAATGGGTTGGAACTTTCGTGAAGACGGAAAGTATTCCGAAGCTGTGCAGCTACTTGCTTCGGTTGTCGGCTGGCGGGAGACAAAGTTGGGTCACTCAGACATAAGTACTTCGAGCGCTTATTGCAATTTTGGATACGCGTGCCTCAACAAGGAGATTGGAGCGAGGCCAAGATTTATCTTGAGAAGGCGCTTGCGGGGTACAAGGAGATCCTAGGTGCTGAGCATGCGTATACGCTGTGGTGCATGGCTGTTTTGGTTGAAACTTACAACAGATTGGAGAACTGGGAGATTGCCGAAGAGCTTGGAGAACAAGTGACAAGGATGCGGAAAGAGGTCCTTGGTGCTGAGCACCCGGCCACGCTGGAAAGCATGGCTGATTTGGTGTGGATATTTTACAGGAAGGAACAGTATCAAAAGGCCGAGGAATTAGGGCTACGGGTGATGGAAACGAGGCTCAAGGTGCTTAAAGAAGAGCATCCGGATACGCTCAAGAGCATGGGCGAGCTCGCTACTATCTATCGTGAATTGGGTCGGTTAGAAGAGGCAGAAGAGCTGGACACAAAGGTCTTCCAGATCGAAGTACGGATTCTGGGCCCAGAGCATCCCGACACGCTCACAACTATGAAGAACCTGGCTCTTATATACAAGGATCAAGGCAGGCTGGAAGAGGCGGAGAATCTGGAGCTCGAGGCGTTGGAGACATCCGCGAGGATATTGGGTTCGGAGCATCCTGGTACGCTGATAGCCATGAATAACCTTGCTTGGACATGGCGAAAACAAGGCCGGCTGAAGGAAGCGGATGGCCTGATGGAGAAGTGCATTCCGTTGTCCTTTAAAAAGTTGGGTTATGATCACCCAGAAACACAAAAGCGTCTTGACTACTGGCCACACCTCGGAATTTAAGGAGGATCAGGATCAGGAGAAGAAGAAGGAGAAGGAGAAGGAGAAGGAGAAGAAGGAGAAGGAGAAGAAGAGGGTGATTCCTTACCTGTAGTCACTGTTATCCCAACTCGACCAAGAAATCGAAAACGGGACTTGTTGAGGCGCGGATTTTCACAACTGCGCCGTCGTAACGTTTCTACATAGTCCCTCGTACAAGGTATCTCCATTAACAAGCTACTATTGAGATTGCAGCCTTTAGCTTTATACTCAATCATAAGAGTAAGTCAAGATTGCCAAAAGTGAGTGAGGCTGATACCTTACTGTGCTCCGCAAGGAGTAAAGCACGGAGAGTCGATGCCGGTTGGTTCGGTGTATATACTCGGCCTCACCTTATTATATACCTAGGTACACCGGAGTGTTTAGACTTCCTTCAACTGAATCACATAATCAAATGCTGACTAGGATACTCCATAGCCACCTCACGCCGACCCATCCTCGCCTCTACCCATCCCGTCCTGACCCTCGGCACGCAATATCATCACCGCCATCAATCGTTGCATGACCAACAAATTCGTCCAACGGGGCACTCTTAGCACGGCTCGCGAGTCCCAGCTTTGGCACTTCAACAAAAAGCCCATTCACGTACTTACCCAGCAATCCCTGGTTCTCCAGAAGCGGCCATCAACTAAGAACGACACGACCTCCGCCTACCTTAGGTCAAATCAACCTTTCAAAATGCCCGTGACACTCCAAGCATCCTGTTATGACAGAACAACGACATCATGAGCAATGTATAGGTAAACATCAGCCACCCCGACCAAGCCAATTCCCGCGACAACATCTCTACAGTGCGCTCGCATGTCGGTCGGTACCATCGAAATCGAGCCACACCGGAGCAAAGGCAGAAACTCCTCAAGTCGCGCGCGAAGGAATCACCACATGAACAGCAGAAACCATGGGAGACCGGACCAAGATGGTCGTTGGGCAAATTGAGCTACAGACCATCGGCGCCTCCAGGCACGAACAGACCAGAGCCGACTGGACAAATGCTTCCTGCAGCGCCGACCAAGGCGGAAACGTTGAAGAGTCAGCAGACTCGGGATGGCCGACATACGAAGTGCAACCATCCAACTCAGCACGACAAGGATCGTGATGTGCAAGATGTGATTCACGACCAGGAGGATCGAGCATTACTAGTAGTTCCTCTATCCCCGGACGAACTCTACGCTGATTACCAGCAACTCTGTAGAGTTCCATTACAAGGCGTCGATGTCGTTGATCCCTTCAGATCATCTATCTTGTCCGATCATCCAAACTCCTTTATGCTGCTGCGTTTCTATCAAGACTGGGCTTCCACCCCTCGGCATCACATCGACCAAGACCTTCACAACGAGTTAGTACTCATGCCTCTACTGGCCTACAATGCGACAATCATGACATCCCTGAACTTGACATCAAGGCACGAATCTGGCCTACACAATTTCACTGGGCGGTCATTACACCTCGTCCAGCAGTCCTTGAAGAAACTGTCCGCAAGCCAAGTCCCAATCATCGCCAATGCCCTGGCTTTCCTGATCATGTGCGCCTTGTTCCAAGCGGACCACAATGCCGCACAAACCCACCTCCAGGGTCTGAAAGCCCTCCTTTTCCACTCCGGCTGTTCTTTGCGCAGCTTGCCCTTACACGTACAACGTATGGTCGGGTATTGCGACATTGCCGCTCGGTTGCCACAGTTGGGCCGGCCAATTTTCGACTCGGAGTTCCAGAGCCCTTCAATCGGGCAAATGTCAGTGGTCGGCGATAGTCCCTTCGAACTGGCAAGGGAGTACCTCTCTGGGCTTTTCGCTAGGCTCGGAGAAGAGACATACTGCCAGATCAAAGATGCAGTGACGAACGTGCTGAATACTCTAGAAGAGGTGGTCTCGCTCGATTTCCGAACTGCCGAAGACCCGTCGGCCCTGCAGTTCATGTACTATCGGACGTACATCTCGTTGCTAGATCTGGAAGAGATTCCATCGGACGGCAACCGTCGCCTTCAATCGTGCAGAGCACAGCTAGTACGAGCATTCTGGAACATTGCGCTTCTTGCTCCCATTCGACAAGAGCATGGTGAGCTCTTCAAGCAAGCCGTCCAGCGTCTCGAGTCCATCTGCCGAAACGCTCAAGGACCGATGGATTGCGGCCCCCAAGAGCTATCGAGATCTGCCCTCCCTCACAATATCTCAACTGGGATGCTGCGAGATCTTTCCGACCAATACCCACGATTCGTTGGACGAGACGCGCCGTCTCGAATGAATGACTTGGTGGTTGGGTACGCCGAAGTCCATGCACGCTTATCAGAATACAAACAAGCCTCAAGGGACAATATCAGCCTCTCTCTGCGGAGGCGACTGTACGGGCCGATATTCTTGCACAATCCGGTGACGCCTCAGACGTGAATAACACCCTGCCGCTCCTGATAGCAAGCTTTAGTAGAAAAACATCAAACAACTGGGCGCGGTGTTGGTCTTAGGCTCATGATAGGCCACGGCCAGCTTCACTGCCGCCGATTGTTCGCGTCCAGGCCCATGCCGAACTTTCGCCAGCCTGTTGCCCGCTGGAACTGGGCGATAGCATCACTCCTGGTACGAGACAGCCCGCACAAGCGAGCCTGACCAGAGCTGCACCTGTACTTATACCAAGTTTGCGGCCCAGTCGGAAAGGAATGAGAAACCCAAGAGTCGGAGTTCACTCATCGTCCGAGATTCTGCCCCTTTCCAGCTCTTGAGATTGTATTCTTCGTCCACGATTTAAGCCAGCTTGTTAGCGTCCCATCAGCAGTCTGCACTTCGCTGTGGCAAATGGCCCCGGCTGACTGGCCATCCTCCGTTTGTGCGGCTGACATCGACGGAGTGTGATCGCCCCCTGTTCCGTCGGGCGATTCCGCGCCTTGCCCTGAACGGAAAGGCAGACCAGAGTCAGAAGAGCTGCAACCAATCCGTGATTGTTGATTTGCATCGGGAGAACCGGCACTTGTGGATAGACTTAATGTTACCAGGCTTGTGCCTAGTCCGCTGTCGTCGAAGGGGCTCGTGGGCTCCTGCCCTGGACTTGGAGGGTCTCCTTGTTGAGGGGGTCCCACGTCGGGATAGAACCATCTGCAAATCTTGTTGTGCCCAAACACAACAGCACCGACGTCGTTCGGATCGACTGTTGGCTTCGATGGTCTTTTCGAGGGGGAATTGCCGACTTTTTCCTTGACAGGCAGCAGCACTTGGACAAAATCAGGGTGCGTGATACAGGCCCCAGCCTTGCATTGAAAGGCCTTCGACGACCGCTTTACTTGATGCCAGAGAATATTTTCACTGAGTTGTGGCGGATTTGCATTCGGATCTCCTTCCAACTCCATTATTGTGCGCAGGTCCGCGACAGCAGCAGCCAAATAGTAAGTATCAGGGGGCAAACTCGTCCAGTGTGTGCATGAGACTTCACCCTTCGCTGCTGGCCGGATAATTTCACCAAACCCGCGTCCAAAGAGGACTATAGCCTGGATATCCCGGACGAAGTCAACCCAGCCTCTGCCAACGGTGGGAATGACCGCGACGCGGGGATAAATTGGATCCCGTTCTGTGGCCAAGTCCTTGAAGTCCCATCCTTCAAGATGCCGCCGTGGACTCAGCTTCAATCTGACTCCATTCTGTCCAGCAGCCCGATGTTGATAGTCAATAATATGGCCGAGAGTATCGCAAAGATCCTCGACCCGATTTTCGAAGCGAGTGAAGCTCCCATTTTCTTCATACAGCGGAAGACGCCTGTTTTCGGCCTGGCGAAGAACTTCCAGCGCTGATCCGGGAACATTGGGGGTACTAGGCTCCTTGATGTCCTTTGAGTCGAAGCAAAACTCGGAGCTGAAACCATCGGTGCGGTTATGCTCCAAAGACGCACGGGTAAGATGTAGGAGCGCACTGTTACCATTGACGAGCCATCCCTTATTCTGTCCGCTATCCCACAAGACCACGAACCTTTGTTCCATCCACTGCAGCTTTTTCCGATAGCCATCTCGGGAAATGTGCAGCGGCACGTCTTTGTGACCAAGCCGGACCTCCATCCCGCCCGTTATGAAATAACCGGCGTTTAGGGTGACTTTATCAAGAATACAGCCGGAGTGGGGCCTCGGCAGTCTGGCTTTCTCTATCGAAAGCATTGCATTGGCGGACCCTGAGAGAGCACGA
This sequence comes from Vermiconidia calcicola, assembly GCA_035928285.1. Lineage (NCBI taxonomy): Eukaryota > Fungi > Ascomycota > Dothideomycetes > Mycosphaerellales > Extremaceae > Vermiconidia > Vermiconidia calcicola. The sequence continues at coordinate 1,439,676 of JAXLQG010000005.1, forward strand.
GTCAGCTAGTTCAAGAAACCCATCGCTCTGTTTTGACCATCAAAAACATGGTACTTGGGGGCACTGTATGTTCGAGATAGCCTCCACGGTCTCAAGCATGCTCAGGTTCATCTCCAAGTACGGGAAAAAGCGTTCAGGTCTGTCGGATTTCTCTTGGAAAGAATGCGTATCCGTACTATAATCTTGAAGGGGTTGGGAGCGGACTCACCGGCGCAATACTCGACCTCTGAGCACCAACCCACAATATGTCGCGCTGTAGGCAAGTCAAACCTGCTGATATAACACCCGCCTGTGATACGCTCATCTGTGAAAGGAATTCGATTCCCGTCTTTGTTAAAGAGGTGGTGCCACAGTAGAAAATTGTCAACCGACTTTGTGGGATAGAGCATGCTGGAAAAGCCTTTGATATAAGGTGTGTCATTGAACGTGTCGATACGCCTGGTCTGTATCAGCGCTGCCATGATGTTGAGCGGTATCTCAAGGCCGGGCATGTTTTCTGGCCTCTCCAATATTGGAAAGCCTTCCACGATAGTAGGATTACGAAACATGTCGTGCCAGCACCGTCCGTTAGTAATCGTAGGATGTGCTCCGTGTTGGTAAGTTCTGAACTGGATATGGCAAGTATAGACGTTTGGTGAAGTTTCGATTGTTTGTCCATCTGGGCTACTTTTCGCGATATTCTCGATGCAGGGTCTACACAAAGCAAGATTGTCATCCGTTGATGAGCGGAGGGCAGAACCAAGCCATGCCAGTTGTTCTCCAACTTCGGCGATGGAGTCTCTTATGCCGGACACCTGCACATTGAAGTGTGGCCCATCTATCGAGCCTTGCAGCTTCGTGTCGTCCCTCAAGTTCGCTAGCCAATGTGAGCAAGTGCTTTAGCGGACGGGAAGCACTGAAGTGCTAATGGCTCACCTTGAACAATGACTTCAGGTTCACGTAGAGCGTTTTGTAGCATCTGAAGTACTACAGAGCCTGAAGATGGCCACACCTGCGACAGGTACTGCCCGCAAGGCATTGCTTGTGCCTGGGACATATTTCCTGTTAAAGTGATGGCGTACTCAATCACTTCCTCAACTGCCTCCGTATAGCCTTGCTCCTGAGTAAAATGCAAGGGGTCCCACGCGAGAGAGAAAGTCATTTGATATGTCTCTGCCGCCGTTTTCCTGCTTACTTTGCGAGTAGAGACTAGAGATGACAGGATTGTTTCCCTGATGGAACGATTGCGGGTGGAGTCGGTAGGCGTCAAGTAGAGTCTCTTTCGGAGACTGTCCAGTAACCAGTCATATGCCGGAGTGCACACGACGAAGTCCGTATATAGGTTGTCAGGGATCTGCTCTGGTCGCTCCTCCAGATCATCGTCTAGCTGGACCCCGGGGTCGTCCTCGAAAACGCCCCAATCTGCTGCAGAATCGTCCATTGGTTCTTGAAAGCCCATCCGCCAGTTTTCGATCAATCCTTTTGGAGGCATTCGACTGACCTGATCCTTGGCCTGGGTCGAAAGATCCTCGTCCATACACAGTGACCTGAAACGATCCGATATCTCTCTAAGATCAAATCAATGTCAAATGACGATGTTCGGCTGGCCCAAAATTGATGGCTTACCTGTGGTGCCTATGGACAAAATACATCACATCGCGATGCATTTGTGTCGAAGCATTATGGCCAATTCTCGACGCAAAGGTTTTGAGTAGCCACGGGAGGGCTTCGCAGATCTGGATGACTCTATTTTGAGTGTGGCCTTTGATGTCGACCTTGGCATAGAGGTCGTCCGCCAATTCATACACGTAGGCATTTCTCTTCGTGTCAGCAATGCTTGATACATCAGGGTATTCTGTCAAAGTATCGTCAGATTCTACCGGCCCTAATATTTCGTGTCGGTCAAGCACGTTCTTAGGTACGGAGACATATCCCGGATCTGTGTATGGCACACCGACCGGCGATACTAATGTAGACTCCTCGTCAATGAGAAGTTGTGACAGGCCAAACGCGTCTGTCGAGCGACCTTCAGGAGCTGATTCAGCTGGCCCACATGGCTGTAGATCGTTGCCTTCTCCAGGTCTGACCGACGAGTGGGGGTCTTCTGGAGGTAGTCAGGATCGGTTATTACGAGGAGGCTCAGGCTCCAGGTCTCCATGATCCAAATCAATGTAATGAGAAGGGTCACTGGCACCTGAAGTAGGACCCGTAAGAGAAGTCTCAGCTCGCTGATGGGACTGATCTTTGTGTCTGCCATGATACCCATGATACCATTGTAGATCACTGCCATCTGCATATCTTGTTGGGGAGCCGCTAACCCCAGAGGTCCTCGGAGGTGATCGGTGTTCAAGTCGACTTCTGGTTCTCTGCTTGAGATATATCCTTTTGCATCTAGCTTTACATTCCCGGTGACTGCAAACTGGACATCGATCATTGTGCAAAAGATTAGTTTCGTCACATTGGCAACACTGCCAAGCAGTGACTGGGCCAATTTTTCCCGATTTTCGTGAAGCCATAACCACCACGTCTGGGTGGCTGTGAAGTCTCGAGGTGTCGCACAAGGCACGCACAAGCGAGATCGATTTTACGTTGGAGTGATACCGGGCTGAGGAGGCTTCTCACCTGCAGCCTATGATCGAAACCGTCGGTCCCTACGTATTGACGTGTTGACGCCGCCTGTCAAGTACTGCGCAGGTACAGGTGCCGAATGAAAGTGTTGGCGAAGTCCGTATGTAGGTATCCTTGGGGCGACTCGAACGTGAGGTCTCGTTTTGCTTGCGTGCTTGCCGATGAGAAGTCGTGTTCTATAAGTCAGCAGTATTTTGAATTCAGTGATGAAACAGCGAATACCATAACGCAATGAACTTGTACACTGTGCACAAATCTTCGGCCGAAAAGAGACGTGCGAAATCCAAGGTACAGAAAATGATGGTAAAGAAGAAGAAGAGACGCCCTGCGATAGTTCCGGCCTTTCCAGAACCTGTGCAAGAGGAGGAGGTCAGGTGTGCGCCTGCCAGGCTCGTAGGCTCCTCCGTTAGCAGTGCGCCCAAATCTGCCTTGGGCACCTTCCACATGCTGCTTGACGCATGATGCATGATGCATGATGCATGCTGGTGCCCAATCACGCATGCAATTAACCCATGTCGCTGCAGAAAGGCAACCACGAACAGGGTGCAAGGCAAAGTTGGCGCTTTGAGGCTGACTGATGAATCAGTGGCACTGGCAATTGCAAGTGCATACGCCTGGATGTGCTTGTAACAGGGAACACTGCTCGTGCTTGTGCTTTGCTGCACAGAATATGAAAGATGGCAAGGAGCCTGACGATGTTTTAAGCTCGAATTAAGGCTCGCCTGTTGTTAGGTAAAGTTCACTAGGTCTTGGCAGCTTTCTCCGGACTTCCAACCATCATCGACCCACCTAGAACAACTTGAATCAGAATCCAAGGTCAGCATGGAAGGCTACGAGAGGGCACGACTCAGTAGCATATCTCGATGTTCGAACGCTAAACCGCTGGTTGAGTGATAAACTTCACTTCTACACGACGAAGCACATTCAGTACCAGGTCTACCACGCATGTACGGAGTAATGCGGTGGTCAACGTCCTTTCGAGAAATTAACGAGACCTTGTGTTTGTTATCTTCTCTCAATCCTGCAGGCCTTGTCATCATGACGACGCCTGCTGCTCGCGCTTCCGATATACATCGTGACAGCAAGTCAATTTCAGCGCCGTCACAACCTCTCCATCAAGCGGCAGCTTAGCCTGTATGGCACCAACGCCGCACAGGTCATTCTTCCTATCGACGAACCACACAAAAGTCAAACCACCACCCCAAGTCATCGTGCGCTCTCCATACCACCCCTCGACATCCTGCAGCGTGAGCAGTCCCCCAAGCCCATACCCGGCCTTGGCCTCGGACGCGGTTCCAAGCCGAAAGAACACGCCAAAGGGTCCCGCCAGCGCCGCCCGATGAGCCGCGGTCACTTCTTCGCTGAGATGGTGTTCAAACATGTCGTCGACGGTGCTTGGTTTGAGGATCTTGCCGTCGTTGGCCAATAGACTGCGCAAGACCTTGACATAGTCCGGCGCCGTCATGAACAGCCCATGGCCCCCGAAGTCGCCCTTGGTGCGCTTATTGGGACTATTGGCTATGCCCACCACAGCGTTGCCCAGACCCTCAGGGTCGCTGGGATTCAAATCGACCATGCGCTCGCGCAGGTCCTGTCGCGTCACTGGATAGAACTGGGCGTCGGTAATGCCCAGCGGGCTGAAGATCCGCTCGTGCATGCGGTCACCGAGCGTTTTACCCGTCACCCGCTCGACGATACGGCCCGCCCAGTCGAGTCCGGGGCCGTACATCCAACCTGCACCAGGCTGGAAGGCGAGCGGCGACGTGAGCAGCTCCTCGACCGTCATCTGGCCTATGGCATTGGGATCGGCGGGCCTGGGTTCGAACTTCTCGCGCCAGCGACCGAGCTTCGCAGGATCCATGAAATCATACACGACGCCGGAGCTGTGCGTGAGCAGCATCTCAAGCGTGATGGGATGGGCCTGCGGTTCGAGCAGCGGCGTCGAATCCGCGTCCTCGGCGAATCCCGTAAGGACCTGTTTGGCCACGAGCTCGGGCGCGACGTCGGACGACAAGTCGCCCGTCAATGAAAGCAGCCCGTCCTCGACACATGTTAGTGCGGCGATGGTAGTGAGCAGTTTTGTTGCCGACGCGAGGAACAGTACGTCGTCGAGCTGCTGTGGTTGCTTCTCGCCTGACAGTAGAGTGCGCTCGCCGAGCACCTTGTCGTAGATGAAGCGACCTTCGCCGTCAGCCGCACAGATGATGGCGCCGTTGATCTTGCCGGCGTCGATGGCCGCCTGAAAAACGGTTTCAATGTCTCCTTCGGCCATTTTGGGGAGTTGAGTGGGGTGTACTTGTAGCAAACAACGGAATTTCCAAATCAATACCAGTAGAGTCCCATGTAGTAGAGAGAGGAAGTGGTTTTCAGGAAGCAATATCTTCTCACTTAAATAGATCTTACTTACTTACTTACACCGGTCCCCTTGTCTTCTTCTTTTCGACCAAGTGCTGAAGGTACTCGTACTACTTACGTGGGTACTGTGACTCAAGTAAAGGTTGGGTGGAGTGAGCAAACGCCTCGACGCTTCTGCCTCTGCGTTAAGGCCACCCATTTCCCCCAATCATTTGTTCTCGCTCGCTTTCACAGGAATATGATTGGTCCGCTTGACTTGCTTAGCTTGCTGGTCATGCTTCAAGGCTTCAAGCACAGTGGAGGCATTCGTCACAAGCATTCCGCAACAACATGATTTTGTGAGCAATGCACAGGACCCGCCGTAAGAGCATGGGACTACGGGACTACAGAAGGATGTTTCCTATCTCAAACAAGGTGAGAGTTGAAGTGGCAGATTATGAGAACCAAAGGAAAAACGCTGCATGAAGCTCCAGTCATGCGCCATGGCCTGAGTTCCAGTGTATGTGCACTTCCACCGAGGGCTGAGACTGCTCGTACGGACCTTCTGGATAGCTCACAAGGTTACTTCATACAATACAAACGCTCTAGAACACTCAATAAGTCTATTGCGGCACCAATGTCGCCTCTTCTGCAAATGACATCTTCCATGAACCGATATTGCACCCGTCTCATGTGTCCATTGGAGACGCCGTGCGGAGGATTGGCCTTGCTTTGCTCGTAGTCCACGCTCCTGGGTCAAGGCACATACAGCCTCACGAACCCCTGCACGGCCCTTCGGCAAGTCACACAGTTCCCAAAATTATTCAATGCCAGACTCACACGACAATCCTCGCAGACAATAAGGCACCGGCAAGGCCAAGCAATAACGCTTCTCGGAGCAGTCTGGCATACCACACACGACGGGCCGGCTTGTCTTGATTCTTCGTCGTCACTATTGGCGTCTCTTGGATGTGAAAGGGCCGTTCGGCTCTTTCGGCGACTGATGAGCAACGACTCAAGAACTTCCCCTTCCTCGACGGCAGTCAAGGGCCGCGGGCCTGTGCTGTTTGAATTGTTGTACAACGAAATCGTAGGTGTATGCGTCGATTGTGCATGCGAGGTACGGCCAGCAAGAAGAATCCGAGCTCGTTCGCTTTCGAACTCGCGACGATAGCGCGAGCGCGTCATGATGCGAGGAGAGTCGGAGGAAGCGTTCGCCAGATGGGCCGCTAGAATACGCGCTTCTTCTCGAGATTCTCGATCTTGAGGGTTGAGGAGCCTTGCTAACGTTGCAGAATCTAGCGGGGTGTCGGTAAATGGGGTCGAGTTGCTGAGTTCGATACCAGCGAATGACCAGGTCGGTGCAGGGGATGTCTGAGTCGGTGTCCTCGTGCCTTCAGGTTCAGACTCCCACTCATTGTCCACTCCATTGTCACTTCGGTCTGTGCTAGCCTCGGTAGACATTGAAATCACACTCGTGGTATCGTCGAATTCGTCATGCGCAGGCGGCTGGTAATCACCGCTTTCGTCTCGCGAACCAAACCACCCACCAGACTTCCACCAATCGTACAATTTCGAATCGAGCAATTCGTCGACCCGCTCACTGGGAAATTCAGTCATCAATCGTCGGCGCATTTCAGGTTCGATATCCATTTCATCGTTAACGGGCACTGTCAACTTTCCGTCTTCGGTGATCAGCCAGAAATCGAGCACGCGGCTCTTCCCTGCTGCATTTCGCTCCGCATTCATCTTCTTGAGTGATCGTCCAACAACCCTCTTAAGCCAGCGTGGTCGAGCAGTGATACCGAGAGAATCCAACAAAACACCGACCCCAAAGCCAATGTATCCGGAAATGAGAAATATAATCCCACGGAGGTATATCATCAAAAGGTAAAACCGAGTCGTCCGCTGTACAGCGCCTACTCCGCCGGATCTGGGCGTCGGATAGACGAAAGAGTCTTTGGCTTCAAGCTCGCCCTCCTTTTTATCGAATTTGCGCTCCCTAGAATAACCAGACTCCCAAAGGCCGCCTTTGTCGGTCCCCCCAGGACTCGATGGTGGAAGCCCGTATTCTTCCAGAATCTGAAATTGTTGACCCATTGTGATTCCGCCCTTGTCACTTTTTGCAGCTTCAAACTCGTCCAGTCTATCTTCCTCGAGCCAAGTGAACTGGCGTACTTCGACCGATCTGCCCTCGTTGAGGAAAACTGCTTCTGAAGCAGCTGTCAGTGCAGCGAATCCGACGCGAAGAAGTGCTGTGTAAAAGTCCTCGTGCCATCGGATGTTGATTCCTCTCGTCTGCACTGCAGCCTGCAGATTGTCATGTGCAATACTGAATCGTTCTTTCAGACTCGTGGGTTGTGGAATGTGCGGATTCGTTCCCAAGGACACGGCCGTGAAAGTAAGTGCGACCAGATAAATAATCGAGCAGACCCCAATCCCCAACAAGATCACCATGTGAGGTAGAAACCCAACAATTGCCACGGTTGGAAAATGCAAAAGACTGCTGACAGGACGGTCATCGGCGTCATCACCGCTCCTAACCATGACGCTTGTGCTGAAAAGTCCCCAGACAAAGGAAGCCATGAAAGCCATGCCCCAGATTCCGGTGTGGACAAGACGCCATTGACGCTGCTTGCCTAACACGGCGATGACATGAGAAGTCAAGGAGTTGCCACACGACAGCAGCGTCACCAATAGTACTTCCACAGGGACGTTAATACGGTCCAGAATGTGAGGCCCGGTCAGAGATGCTGTAGCATCGGCCAACGCAAGAAGGGTTCCGGACGCCGGAATGGTCGGTCGAGGGCTGGAGGTGGTGGTATTTGAATGACTGCTATCGGGGGACTTCGGGGTGCCAAAAAGACCAAGTCCAAGGGTATGGGAGAGCGCGGTCTCAGCCTCTGCGAACGCCAATGAGTGCTCGAAAACCGACATGCCAACCTCAGTCATAGCCGGCATTTGCTGCAATGAACACGACAGGTTCTCCACAATATGAGACAAGCTCAGTCGCAGGAACGACGGCCACAGCAGGGAGAAGGAACCACGGGTTGCCCGTACATCCGGAGATGGTCTGCTCATACCGATTGCAGCACAAGCGTCTGCATCTGAAGATCGAAACAGGAGAGCAGAGCTCATAGTATGGAGTGCACCACCATCTTTTGACCAGTCAAGCAGGCTGTACTTGTTGTTATCCCCATGTCGGTAAAGCGAAAAGTCAGCTGAGGTCTGGCATTGAATGGCTTGCAAGAGCTGGTGAATCTGCGAGATGAAAAGCAGGATCGGCAGGATACGTAGAGCCAGTCTCTTCGCCCAGTTGAGATAGATACGCTGTCTCGAAGCGCCGTAAACACCTATCCGATTGAGTATGAGAGCCTGCAATTGTCAGTATGTGGACAGTGCTTCCGAGACCTCATACTTACCAAGGCAAAGCACGTGAATGCCCATCTTGATGTGATGTAGTGTAACATACCCCAATAGCTCTTAAACGTACTGGCTTGGAATGCTTCTGCGAAGAATGCTGCCCAGCTCGCGGGACCGGCATCTCCAAATGCCTGCGCTGCAGCACCGGCTTGAGCGGCGGTGTCGGCCATTGCCTGCGCTCCTGTGCCAGCTGCGTGGTCGACAGCTCCTGCGCCAAGGAACATATATCTTCCAACAGTTTCGAGAGAGAAAGTGTTCCAGAGACTGCGGAAAGTCTCCTCGACTTGGGAGACAATCTGCAGAGGAATGCGAAGGAGATCCTTTGAGGATGGAGAAACGAAGAAGGATGTCACATTGGAGGCTGCGGTCTTCAGTCCTGTAGAAGTCAATTCTGCTGACACCGAGGGCAGGCCAGAGACTGCAGATGCCGTCTGCGTCAAGGTAGATTCGACTGAGACCATGTCTCGTCTCCCGCATGCGCGGGGCAAGTAACGTGGATCAATTCATTCGTCGTAGCGGACCTAGAGATCTAGACAAGCACAGAGCGATCAGGGAGGTGCCAGAGAGGTGAGCAGAGAGATGGAACGTGGCAAAGGGAGAATAGGTCAAGTTCAACGATTGAAGATCGCACATACAAAGCAGGAGGGAAGCGAGGCGGCCGGCGTTCGGAACACGGACCGTGACTCTGGGCGTGACGCAGCCAGTAACTTGTGTAGCCCGCAAGGCTGCAGCCTCGTTGAGCCCCATAGTAAAACTTGTCCCCACGAAATCCGTATTCGATCTATCGTGGTACTAAGTTATGTATTGACTCTCCCAGACTGTTCCATGAGAGGCTTTGAAATCGCTACACAGTACAAGATAACTGACTCTGAGACCATCTGCGTCGGCCAAGTTTGATCGGTAGCCACAGCACCCATCAAGACGCCTTGCCTTGCCTACGTGTCGGCACCCCCGTCCTTGCTTTTCTTGTCCAAGTTGTAATTCGATCTTATAATTGGAACACAAGCACTTCTTTCTTCCTTCCCGTTCCCTTCCTTCGCCTTGCGAATCAATTTCTGGTCGATAGCCATCTGCCTCTCCTCCTCGACCCTCTCCTCCTCGGTCAGCGGTTCATCCAACAGGCTTGGATCGGGATGAAACCACTGGTCTTGCGGGACGGTGGTGCCATCGACTCCGCGATACAAATCCTCCAGTTCCTGGTCAAACGCATTGCGGTCTAGGAAGGCTTTGATGAGGTTTGGTGGGAGGGGAATGGCGTCGATGACGGCACGGTCGGCTGTCAGAGACCGCAAGACGCCATCGTTACCGAAGGGGAATATTCCCTCCATATCCTGCTTGAGGGATCGCAGCATCTGGCTAATCTCCTGTTGATCTGGATGAAGGACTGCTGTCGGTGCAGTGTTCGGCTCAGGATCGCTCATGTTTAGGAACTGGAACGAGTCTTTTCCGAAAAGGCGTCGAGAGTTAAGGAAGCGAAGATTGTTCCCACTGTCAGCGCCGTAGTACCAGCCTCTTTGCGCAGGAAGGGAGTGATAGACTTTCGTAGTTGCAGGAATGGATGACAGGTTGTTGTTGTACTGTGCTGCGAATCCGCCCGATTGCGGTATGTACTACCTTATGTAGTATTTCAACATTGATCAATTCCTTGGCAGCTGGGAATCGGTTTCTCAATGCAGCGTCAGGCAACGAAATGACACCATTGTTATGGAGCAGATGCCCGGTGAATATCGAGTTTCATTTCTATATGGGTGGCAAGATCTAGCTTACTTTCTACCCCTTGTTGAAGAAAGAACATGGAACGTGGAAAATAATTTGGAATTTGGCATTTGGCAACTACATCAGATTCTTCGTGATGTGCCTTTTTGGAAAGGAATGGTTTCGCCAACTACTACAACATCAGCCTCTTCGTGATGTGTCCTTTTGGAGGGTGTTGGTTTCGCCAATTAGTAATAGCAAATTTTGGCCCGGAGGGCGTCGATTCTCCCACATCCCTGGCATCCGAACGATCGGCACCGCGGCCCTGTTGTACAAGTCATTCCGTAGCACATGGGTTGGTCTGGACGCGGACGCGGACGCGCGTTGAGGAGTGCTGCTGGTTCTCTAGCTGCCTCACTGCGAGCGGTTGATTGATGGGTGTTGAACTCGTCAGGCTGCGGGCGAAGCCACTCTGGCGGGTCCCAAATCTGGTTCAGATCGGTAACATTGTGGCCGTCAACACCATTGAAGACCTCCATCAGATGTTCATAGTGTTCTTCCAAGATTGGACGACTGGCGTTGACGACCTCCAAGAGATGCTTGTTGCTGAGCGGTGCGTAGTCAATGACAGTTCCGTTGGCCGAGTATGAACGAACAATGCCGTCGTCGGCGAAGTGGATGAATCCGTTGGGGTCCTGTTCGATACCGGCTAGGATCTCAGATCGACTGCTGTCGGCCTAGGCTTGTGTTAGCCATTGTTGATGCACTAGGGAGGGGAATGCTGCAACTCACTGTGGGAGCAGCAAAGGCAACTGATGCAGAGAGGAAAAGTGCGAAGAGCACGACTGTGAATTTGAAGACGGACACCATCTTTGCTGCTTGGTTTGGTTTTCTGTTGGAAAGGAGCACCGGAGAAAGAACGCAGAAGAATTCTTGCATGCATGTTTATGTAGTCGCGGTGGCCTGTTCATTCACCGCCGATTTCATGTACTGGCCTGTCCGTACTGTGAGTGAATAATAATCTTGTAACGCCACTGCAGTGAAAGTCATTTGCGGCATTTCGGCTTCTTCACTGTAAATGTAGGGATAAATGAAAGTTCGGTTGCCGGCCGGAAATAGTCCTGCAATCTCAATCTCAATCTCAATGTCACTCACCCATGAGCTCGTACCTAGTGAACAGGTAGGTAGTCAGCGAAGGTCATCAGCCGTCATGGCAATGCCAGTTGCAATGAAATGAAATAGTCGACTCCGCATATTGATACTTACCTTACCAAGTCACCAAAAAGCCGATTCGATATCGCCTGATGCATTCGTCGCAGCCAGGGAAGTCACCCGCTATACACACCCAATTGCCTTCACAACCACCTTCACTTGCGCTTAATCCTTGGCTGAACATAGTGACCCCTTGTCTATTATATCATTCACTGATTCACACATTCACTCACTCCCGTAACCCACATCCAAAAAGGTCACTCACTCAAGGATGCAAAAAACTTTTTCCACCCTACCAGGGATTCGAACTTCCGAACATTTGTAGAGTCCGCCGAGTTATGGTTCGATCTGGGTTACGGTTAACGGGTGGGAAGTTGAAAACTCGGCCCTCTCTTCTCGCGGTTCTTGATCCTCGAGAGAGCTTGGTTTTTTTTCCGGTTCTGATAACTTGAGCTATCGATGACGGCCTTCGTAGAGCATCCACAAATTTGCGGTGCTACTACTCCGATTGTCGAGGATAATTCAGTGTGTTTGGTATATGAACACTGGAATTGTTTTGGGTGGTGGCAGAAAAGGGCGGAGTTGAATGCATGCCATCGTCATCATGTGATTGACCTACCGTAGTCACTGCCCCATGGTCTGGGCTGGTCTGGGTGTTGGCAATCGGAGGGCCATCCGGACGGCGGTTGGATGTCTAACGAAGTGGCTACACCAGGCTGACAAGACAGTGAGTACGGAGTACTGGGGAAGTTGCTTGCATCCCCTACTCATGAGCTTGAGCGTGGTGCAGCGGGCGCGCTGTGAGATGGCAGACGCAACTCAGCGCCCTCGCACGCCTTGCGTCGCAATCCATTTGGCGTACAGCGACAGGCAGATCCCGAGCGGGTTTGAGAGGGTTGATAGCGAGGTGGAGGGTGACGAGTTAGGTCGGCTTTGACGCTTACGGTTCCAATGGCGATGGGTGCTTTGATGTAAGGCGCGCTGTCGGAAGAACGAATGCCTATACAGATTAGGTGGTAGGGCGTCTTTTGCAAATCATGAAGACATTGATTCGCACGAGAATGTGCATAGAATCCTTGATGTTAAGTGCATGCTCCCTGAGATCCAACTTCAACTTGAGGTTGGAAGTTGATTTCTGACCAATCATTGAGCAAGCGTTTATTGCCGGGTCAAAATACAACGACCACCCAACGACCACTACCAACCAAGGCAACCCACCCCGTGTGCAGAGGCGCCTCACACCTGGAACTCAGGCTAGAACTCGATGGTCATGACAATCAGAATAAAATCCAATTTGCAGGCGAAAATGATCGTTCTAAATAACATATTGCCAAGCTTTCTGTCAGACAAGCAGCATTTTCCCGGATGATGCCAGCAAATGCAACAACCTTGAACCCATTCCGACTTTGTGGCGAAATGTTGTAGCATCATCAGCATGAAAGGGTCCCGGTCGCTGAAAGGGTCCCGGTCCAAATCTCACTGCGTTGAACTGGTAACTGTAGCTGAAGCTATAATATTCGGCTGCTAAATTCATCAAGTATTGGATCGTCTCAATATTTCTACTGCCATCCTTGGATCCTTGATCCAAACGTCCAGAGTGTGTACTGAAGCCAGAACACCCATTCTTATCCCGAGATCTTCAGTCCCACGGCTTCTTGCTGCTGATCCCACGTGCCCAGGAAACTGCCCAAGTCATTCATAGCGCCATCTAAGTCAAAGTCGTCTTCTTTGAACGATACAGCTGCATTCTCAATCGCGTTAAGCTTCAAAGGTCGCTGAGCATCATATTTCGTCGACGATGAAGCACCATCTGCCGGGGAAAGTGCCGGTCCAGTAGAAGTTTTGAGAGATGATTTGAGTATACCCTTCCGCACCAAGCCATCGCTGATCAACTTCTCTCGACACGAAGGTGAGGATTGTCCAATGCTTTCCTCGGCTTCTGGTCGACACTTGGACACCTTCTCCGCGTTGACGATGTTCAGTTTGTCTTGGTTCAGCGCTGAGGGTTTCGCCACTTTCATGGCCAATTTTATTGAACCTTGAGAGGAGCCAGAGGAGTTCTCGTCCGCAAGAAAGGCTGCTTTTTTCTTCTTCACTGCTCTTGTCTTCGTGGACCCCTTCGGGGAGGATTTGCTCTCGTTCATGGTGTGTGTCTTTTTGACAGTGCTAGCCTGGATGGCTGAGATTGGGATGAAGTTATCAGCCTTGTCCTCGACAGCCGGCACTAACGAGCCAGGCTGCTCATAGCTCCTCAAATCTGCCGAGGGAATGTCTTCGTGTTGACCAGAAGCCAGCTTATTCATCTCTTCCACGGCTGGTACCGCCCCATGGTCAGTGATAATTTCCGAATCATAGGCCCCTGAAGCTGGCGGATCTGGCGGATCTTGAATCATTTGAATATTGCTGGACAAATTGGAAGGTGCCGAGTGCAAGACTGGCTGTGCTTGTGCCTGTGCAGAAGGGAGATCGTACAACACGCTTGCTTTGGATGTTTCCTTGGATAGTGCAGGGAGTCCGGAAGTATGTCCACGAGATGATGAATGTTCGGGGGCAGTGTGAAGAGATGCAGAGCCCATATGAGACCCAAATGGGGCTAATGAAACCTGGCCCGTAGACGTCAAGTGAGGTAGGTTTGATGTCCCAATTTGACCTTCATTCGTGGCATGAGCAGCATCCAAGTCAAGAGCAGGTAGACTCGTCGGTTCCACAACAGCCTGTGCTGGTTCGCAGACTTCCACAACATTATGCCCTATATCGCCCTCCATGGGAAGCGAGGTTTTAGACAGCTCAGGGCCTTCTTGAGATAGTACCGATGTCCAAGGCCCTTTCATCGGTACTGGAGAGCTCTTGGGCATTTCTCTTTGGGCTTTTCCTTCCGCTATTGATCGGTCGTCCAACAAGGAACGTTTCTCTTCGCGCTCTGGATGCTGCATCTTCGCGGTTGACCTCCGTGATGCTACATCCTGCACGTTGACCATGTCCATCACAGGATCGGCAACTGGAGGATATTCGATCGGAATAGGAGCCGCTTCCCATTTCTTCGTCCTTTTTTGAGAATATGTGTATGTCGGTGATGACATCGACGAGAACGACGGTGCATGCCTCTGCTCTGCTTGTTCGTAGAAATTGTTTCTCTTGAGCCAATCTTCGACTTTCCGCACTTCGCCGACCCCTTCTTCCACTGTTGACTGGTGTACACGGGCTTCTCTTCTTGCCCAAAACTTCTGCTCGTCAAGGTTCTCTGCTCTATTCAGGAGCTTCTGGCTCTTTTCCTGCTGCACGTGGGTACTCTCCCGCACAGCAGGCCGTTTGATTGACGGCGAGGACCTCTGCTGTTGCTGCCGCGGTGAATTCGCAGCCGTCGGGTGCACGGCCTTTCGAACTGCAGTTTGCTGAATGCCATTGCTTTTAGGCTTCGCCCTCGCCCACGGGTTCTTCCAACCATTCCCAAATGGTCCCTTTAACTGTGCTGTGGCAATGAACAGAGGTTCACCCCGGAGGTAGGAAGTGGCATAGGCTTCGATTCGTCGTCTCTTCGCTGCGCGTTCGTTGGAGTCGACTTCTATACTGTCCCGCTCGTTGTGGTACACGATCGCGTCTGCACAAATAGGTAACTCATCGACACTGATTGGAGATACTGGTCTCGGGTATTCTGGTGCCTTGGCTCCCGCGAAAGGCATGGTGGCAGTGGTTGTCGCCTTGCTGATTCAGATTCTGCATTTACGGAGAGATTGCATTACTATCAAAAACTTCAAGATCGGAACAACGATGAGAAGAAAGAAAGGCCCAAAATCTGGTTGCTGGGCAAGACAAAAGTTCGCGTCAGATCCGCATGTTGAAATGACCAGGCAGTCAACCGCGTCGCGCGTAAAGTTGGTGCGGACATCGCCACCAAACGTCACCAGCCTCTCGGTCGATATTCAAAGACTACCTACGTTGAACAAGTAACTTACTCCGTACAAACAATTCTCGAGGTGCAGAAATGATAAGTAACAATTAAACAATTTTCTCAGTTATCTACATACTGTCTTAGTGTCAATAAAGACCTAAGAATAAGGAAACTCGTAGTCTTCGCTTGAGACTGCTCCTTCTTTGCATGCTGTTGCCTTTTTCTCCCATTACGTCTTTCCACCAATTCTGCAGGAACAGTCCACCGACTAAAAAGGGTATCGAGCAATTACCAACGCCATCAAGAACGTGATTTTCCAAGGGACCGATCAGTCCATGCCACGCTGTTCCGTTCATTGAGTGACACTGTCGTAGAAGGGCTTGTTGGCGCTTCCATTGGTCATATCACCCTGACCACCGGTAAAGTCTCTCTTGGGCTCAAAAGCTTGGTCAACCTGGGTGCTGAAGCCAGAGCTCTGTTGCATACCAGAACCTTGACCACCAGCAAATGGTGCACTTGTTGAACCAGGAGCACCGCTGAGACCAGTGTTTTGACCACCATAGCCAGCACCGCTACGGCCATAATCAGCACCGGATGTACCAGCACCAGAGGACATGTTGGAGGCACTATTGGGGTGGTTATCGCCTTGAACCCTAGCCCGAGAGGTACCGTGGGGCTTGCGCGAGATTTGTCGCAGTTGGGGAATGTCTGAGGAGGGTTTGGCACTGCCGAGGCCGAAGATAGGAGATTGCCATCGGTCACCCTTGCGAGCAAGCTGCTTGTACTCGGTAGCTTTGGTTGAGATACCCCCTGGCAAGGAGATGTTCTTGAACATAGAATCTTCCTTGGTGATGGCCACATTGATATTGGTATTGGAAGCCTTTTCCTTGGCCTTCTCCTTCTTCTGGGTCATCATGGCCTGGTAAGAGTTGAAATAGGTCTGGAAGACATTGCCTGCGTTCTCAGGATCGTTCTTGGCGGCTTCCTGGGCGCGCATGGCATCTTGGTGGATCTTGTACGCGAATGCATCGGCCTTCTCGAAGTTGTCCTTGATCTGCTTCTCAATGACCTTCTGGATGACAGGGCGCATGACCTTGAGCAACAATGGCTTGGCGATCTTGAAGAGAAGCTTGTGGTTGGACTGCTTCACTTTGATGTTCAAATTCTTGATAAGAACATCGACCTTCTCGACAACGACGAAGTGGGTGCGGTCGCTCTTCTGTGCGTTCCTAGCGGCAAGCTTGAAGCTGAAGCCTTCGCCTCCAAGGAAGATATCCATGACACCCTTGTCAGTAACAGAGGGGAATCCTTGCTTCTTTCTGACGTAGTAGGCAACATCACGCAAGTCCATCTGGATGCCGGAGCCTGCAATCATGATCTTGTTATCCTTTTTGCCAGTAACTCCCTTTCGACCCATGCGGAAGTAGTTGTCACTGCCGAATTCGAAAGTGTTGGGGAAGAGGTTGTCAGTCTCAATGACCAGGTTTTCAACAACGGCATCGATCATTGGATCGGAGACCTCAATGCGAGGAATTGGGACGTAGCGGGTGTTCTCGAAGATGGCAGGGATAATGACATCGGTCAAGTCCTTGATCAAATGTGGCTTGAAGGTAGGCTTTCCGTTCTCGTCTTGGCCAAGGTCAAGGAAGAGCTTCTGAACTGCATCGCCGAAAGCTTTGTTCTGTGGATCCTCCTCAAACTGGCTGGAAAGGAATTTGACCTCGTCAAGGAGACGATCGGTATGTTCTCGGTAACGCTCGCGGAAGAGGTGGTGGCCTTGGTCATAGAGCTTGTTCCACTCGTCGGTAGAAGAATCTTGCAGGATGAAACCTTGCTCTTGGAGGCATCGGCGGATGAATCGGTCCATGCGCTTGAACCAATCCTTCAGTTCAGGATCACGATCGGCGTCGCGATAGATGTCGTTCAAGGCATCGAAAAGGTCGTCGGAGCTGGTAGAGTTGGCAAAGCGTTCGAGTAGGGTCTTGAATTTTGTCAGTGCGTCTTTATTATCATTGATAAAGCCTAGACATACCTTGAGGTTAGCCTCAGCGCGTTGCAAGCTGTTGTCATCATGTGCACCTTTGACGGCTCCTTGACTCTGCTGAGCCACGTTCCTACCATGGCCGCCATAAGTTTCGGCCAGGGACAACAATGTCTCGATTGCCTGCTGGTCTGGTACTTTGTCAGTAAACGAACCTTGTGTGAGAACGATAGCAACTTACAATCAGAGTGACCTTGGATCTCGGCGATCATCTTCTTCAGACGCCAGACGGTCTGCTCGCGGCGCTCCTGAGGCATCTTCTTGTTCAGGTAGTTCTTGGTGCGCTGCTGCGCCGCCTCTTTTGTCTCCCGGACCTTGTCCTTGTTCTCATCGGGGATGTTTTGATCGGCTTGGCTCTGGAGATTTTGAGTGGCGTTTTGAAGACCAGCACGGCCAGCATCGCGTGGATCATCCGATGGGTGTTGTTGGGCAGAGTCGATGCCTTGTTGAACAGCACCCTTGGCATCCTCACGGCTGGCTGGCTTGTTCTTGTCGATGGTGGAGCGAGCTTGGTTTCTCAGGTTCTCTCGGGAGAGATCGGGAACATCGTGCCAGGTGTTGTCCTCAGCAGGCTCGTCGATGTTATTCAACCGATCTTCTGAAGGGTTAACCTTGTTAGCTGCCTTCTGGGCAGCATCGCCTGCCATGTCGCGGGCGAGGACAGTAGCATCGCTCAACAGCTTGCGGAATTGACCGTTGGAGAGGATGAGTCGGCCGAGAGTCTTGAGGCCTTCGAGGGCTTCGTTGCCATGTTGTTGGGCGGTAGATTTGTCAACAGGAGCGCCAGGAACGCCAGCGTTGCCGCCGTCCAAGTTCTGGCAATCCCAGATGAATTCTTGGAGCAGGTCTCCCTCATTCTTTGACAACAACAGGTATTTGGCCTGACGAATGACCTCCTTCACATCTCCGACAAGTTTGCGACCTTCCTCGGAAAGTTTTGACGACGGTTTGAAGGCTTTGGATTCGAGGGCGCTGTTGAGGGCGACATCGATTTGCTTGTTTGAGGGGGCTTTGCCGTGCGCGAAGGCCTCAAAGATGCCATAGAGCTGAAGCTTCTGGTTGACATCCTTGTCCTTGATGGCAGTGTTGGTTGGTCTGTTGACGGTTGCCATGACGGCGGTGGGAAGATAGAGGACAGTACTGAATGGGTATCACAACTAGGTATTACTTTAGGTCCAATGCTCAGCGGGTATCACAATGCAAGAAAAGGTGCCGAGACCGAACAGGATGTGTAGTAGTGGTGGAAGTGAGGTGGGATTGATGTATGAAAAAATGAGAAAAAGTGAAAGCAAGTGAAGGGGCGGCCGGGCGATGATGTATATGTGGTATGTTTGTGGGTGAGGCAGAAGGGAAGGAGGGGGGCGACTGTATTACCTCACAACAGGTGCTCACATCACTCTTTGCTACGGGATCAGCTTGTCACTTGGTGGCACAAGGCCATTGACGAGCACGCGCCCGCCTCTAATTCCAAGTTTGGGGGAGCGATGGCCATGATCTGGCCGCATTCTACCAGGATCGACCGGTTGGCCTGTGGCTTTCCAGCTGAAAGAAGCGGGCTACGGGCTACGAGAACTGCACATACATCATCATTGATCATTGCGCTGGAGGTTGGTGGAGCTACTCTGAAATGAGCGACATGAAAGGGATGATGTCGATGCAAACAAGAAATGACATCAACACGAGTCCACACACCACCTCGACAGGCACTTGGCATCTTGACGGGAATTTGATTCCTGCACTTCTTCCTTCGCTCCACACAAGCCTCAAGAACGTCGTTCCACTAAGCGAGCGAGGGACGCAATCATCCATACCTGAACAAGTAGGTACGGATAATCCCAGAAGCATCTCGACGCTTCAGATCTTCCTCATTCCTTTTCCGCCCTGGACCTGGATCTCTCAGAGGCACTATCCGTACAAAGTATCTGATTCTGCTCATTTCCAAGATTCTTCTTTTCCAGCCACATTCTCTATTGAAAGCCACAGAATTTCCGTCTTGTGAGACATTCTTCCAATCGAGACGAGATGGCACATCCCCTGGTCGATTGCCATGCCAGCAATCTTATTCCACAGGCATCTTGCAGCCGTTCCCCCAGTTTCGAAGCACAAGCCACTGACGCGTCCCCCAAATCACCCAGCTCTCTAGTGTTCTTTTCAACGCTTCCTCTTGCCCAGGCCTGACAAGTTGGAAGTCTGTCTCCTGTTAGATAATTTTTCTTAGCTGGGGCCCGTCGTCATCGTCATCATCCTTTCAATAATGGACTGGCAGGGCTCCATCGCGATCGGGCATCACGTTTGGAGTCTAGTGAGACTTCGAGCCGGATCATCTCAAAAGGCCACGACCTTGTTCCTTCCACCTCCACAAAATGACGTCTGACTTGGCGACCAGGAACAAGGTTCTCTCCACCCTCTAGGAAAGAATTTCCGCCAGTCACAATCTAGCTTGGTGTGGCTGGTGTGGGACCTCGCAGTTTTGCTCTCCAGCCACGTTTTCATTCAATCGCACGTGATATCGTGTATGCGCAGCGCGTTATGCTCTCCGGACTCCGGGAGCCTAGACTTAATTAGCATCGATCGCATCGCACCGGAATAACCTGACTGCCTGCGATTAAGGTGAGCAACAAGGCGACAGTGAGCGCAACACTGTTTGCTATGAGACATCTTTCCATAATGTGAAGCCTGCAGTAATGGTTCTTGGATTCCTTGCCGATTGAAGTTTCAACATCAATTCAGTCTCTCTCTAGCTTGTCCTCCCAAAACATTATCACTTTCAACGATGGCAGGCCAAGCGAAGCCTGCGGCTCTGCGACGATCGGTGCGCAGCCAGAACAAAAGTCAGACCAGACTGCAGTTCACCCCGCTACCTTCATCCTCACCTACAAATGCAAACTACAGCCAAGCAGTACAGGATCGACTCGCCAGCGTGAGATACCATGGTGCAAAAGAATCGACCATCAGGCGTCATGGCGATGTCGAGAGGCCGATTCGAACACTTCCAACTCCCGAGCCGTCCTCTCAGCCTGAAGTCACTCGCGATGGTGAGTTTGGCTGAGTTTAGATGATCGCATCAGTATACTCACACTTTGCAGGTTTCCCACGAGAGCCTACCTACGTCTCACTTCCCTCGTCGCCGACTCCCATTCGATCAGTGGATACTCAGCGAGTACACAGTTCCGACGAAGATGACCTAATAACTTCGACAAAAAAGAGAAGAAGATTGTCGCCATCTGTTGAGACACCTACTTTGCCTTCAGGCAGAAGTTCAACACGGTTGCAGCCAGGCGCATCCTCACCAAGCCACAATCTAACGAAGGACATGCCCAGCTCCCCTCCGACCCGACGATCCGGAAGATTGACACGCAAACCGCCGCCACCATCTGCAAGATCACAGCGATCTCGATCTAGCCAGTCCGACGTCTCTGCCGAAATCCCAACTCCCACCCGTCGACAGTCTTCTGGACTCTCTAACCTCGGCTCAGCTGAAACCAGCGACGACGATGATCCAGTCATGGTATCAAAGCCAACCTCGCGACGAAGAATATCACGAGCAGACGCTAAAGATCCTTCCGTCGTGAATGACGACGAGATCCAATATCAGAGTGAGGAAGAGGTGCTCAGTTCACACAAACGAAAAACACCTTGGAAAAGAGGAGATGATTTTGTTGTGGAGGACGATGATGTTGAATACATCTCTTCAGAGGAGGAGCATCACATTGCTAACAGAAGCGCAAAGTCACGCCGGTTATCTTCAAAACAGAAATCGCCCCACCGTAGGTCACGAGAGCAGCTGGCAGAGCTGGAGGAAGATCTACACGATCTGCAAGATTCTGACGATCAAGACCTTGCAATCAATACTCGTACAAGAGGTGGGCCAGTCACGACGGAGCGCGACAAGACCAGAGCACATTTTGAAGCTTTGAGACGGCGACGAGCGGGTGAGAAGGTGGCAAGAGTGGTAGATTCCGAAGAGGAAGAGGAAGAGGCAGAACCAGAAGGAGTCGATATCGATCTGATTGGACAACCTGCTCATGATATCTCGGATCAAGATTCGGTGCATTCATCGATCGACACAGATCAGGAATCCGTACAAGAACAGGTCGAGGATGAGGACGATTTCGTGGAGGAGGACTCTACAGGACGCCTCGGTCGACCACACCCTGATATCCCGCTCCAATTCACATCATTCGCCTCGGCAAAGCCACGTGAACTATTCCCCCATATCATTGAGTGGCTTGTCAAAAACAAGATCGCACCGGCGTTTTCCCGCGACGACGAGTTGTACCGTCTGGCCTTTTCGAGAATCGACGATCAGGTCAAGGCCCAAGCAGGCAGTAGACTCATATCTTCTGCTTGGGGCGCCGACTTCAAGCGAACAATCCTGGCAAGACCTACAATGAAGGTGGTCGCTCTGCCGGGCGAGGACGAGGACAACATTCGGACATGCGACGCGTGCAACCGGACGAATCATCCTGCTCGGTATGAATTCCTCTTCTCCGGAGAACCGTACTATCAGAAGACCTTGGAGCCCGTGGACGACTGGGACGACGACGACGACGTCGAAGCTGATCGCGATGACGATGCTACCTATGACGAGCTCGGCCATCTGCTTCCGCCTGAGAATCGGCGCTTCTATTTGGGACGATTCTGTGCAGCCAATGCCGAAATGGGCCACAAATTGACGCATTGGAAACACCATCTGAACGAGTCGCTCATGGCGTATCTCGAGGAGCAAGGCGTTCTCTCTGCCGAGGCGATCATCGCACGCGACAAGATGAACCACAAGAAACGCGAGAAACAAGCCGAGAATGTCGTCGATGAAATGCAAGAAACGGGTGTGATTGCTGAGCTCTGGGCCAATTTTGAGAATGATCTCAACGACGCAACACTGGGCATGGAAGATTATGAAAAGAAGGGCGGTCGGTCTAAAGGACGAATTGGCGCTATCAGGTCCACCGCGAACGGGCTGGTGAGAGAATGGTCCGGCGGCAAGTATCGTGTCACGAGAGCACTGGAATCCGAGTCAGAAGGGGAGTAAGGCTGAGAGAATATCCCTCCAGACATGGTACTCAGCAGGCGACGATTTTCTGGACATTCTAGTCAAACCTTTGGAGATACAGGCGAACGTGGAAAGCTGGACATGACAGACCATCTTACCAGGCGTGAAGTCGGGCCTCATTTACAGCGACGAGATGAGCTGTTCCTTTATATACCCCCCATAGTATCCTATTTTGGCCAACACGAGTCTGAATCAGCTGCAACAAGATGGTTGTGACGTTTATTCTTTGTTCCTTGAATTTACAGTAATCGAATAAGAGACGAGATCATACAGATGCGTTCAGGGCACCATCTGAGTGCCACAGCGTTGTGCTGAGACAGCAGAAGTCGACTAGCCAAGCCCACTCCAGTTCCATCTTGCACATTTCCAGAACGCAGCTCGGTTGAAGTTAGTCCTGTTGTGCTGGTGTTGTACATTTCCTCCTCCCGGACACCTCCACAGCGAACTTCTCCGGATGCTTGATTTCTAGCTGGCCGGTTTGAGCGCCGGTCTGGTTCCAGATAAGACGACAACCCAAGCACCTTTCTTCCAGCAGCTGCGCGCCAGCCCTGCGGCATCACAATCGCATTCGCCCTTGATGTTTCATCCAAGGACATTATCACCATGTTTGATAAGCCAGACACTTTACAAAGCCGGCCTGGCCTGGCCACCTGCCTGCTGGTCTGCGGGCTGAATCATCCCCTGTGCGCCCTCGGCCATCATCTGCCTCTGCTTCTCCTCCTCAATGAACTGTTGCTCGTCGCCGAGGGCCAGGGCGTAAGGAATGCCCAACAAGAGAATACTCGTCGCCAGCACCCACAGGCCTTTGCCAGAGTAATTTACCGTCGTGCTCGTCGCGGAGTAGAGTGAAGATGTGACGCTGGAGATCTTGGCCCGGGCCTTGGGAGGGACGATGTCGCGCAGGGCGGAGAGGCGGTCGAGCAGAGATTCGTCGAGCTCGGGTTCGCTGCCGTCATCTGAAATCTCGGAGTCTGGACGGAGGGAACTGTTAGCATGAAGGGGCAAGACAACCACGGGAGTCGAGGGAAAGAAAGATGCAGGGTGTTTAATACCGGTATCAGTATAGTCTTCGTCATCATCAACGAGCAACGCTTCGCCGGAAGTGGTTTCGGGCTTGTTCATGAAATGTTCATCTTCGAGTTCTTCGAGTTTGACCATTTTGACGGATTGAGTAGTTGATGCTAATGGTCGACGGCGGTCTCGGTCGGATGCGTAGATAAGGGTAGATGATGGTGTTTGTTGGGGCTGAGGACGGTCGATCGAGATGGTGAAGTCAAGAAGCTCTTCTTTCATCGCAGTCCAGCGGAACTTTTTGAGATGGCTTGGCAGCTCAAGCGAAGTCGCTACGGCGGATTGTTTGGACACATTCGTAGAAATCTATATGTACGGAGACGGAGTACTGTATTGATCTTCGCAGCTCGACTTTCTAGCAACTCTCCCCAACCCTTTCGCCCAACAACACTGCAATGTTGCTCTCCTCTTCTTCTGGCGGAATGCCAACCCTCGCATTGCTATGCGATTCAACAGTGTCTGGGTTCGCGTCTATCGTTCGTGTCGCGTGTGCGCAGGCCTTCACGGCTCTCGATGAAGTGTACTAAATGTCTATGACGATCAGTTCCAAGGGAGCTTGATCCAATGGGCGGTGGATTATACACAGTGTTACACAAGGCTGGCTTTTCCCTCTCCTGTGGCTTCGGTCTATCAGCTGAAAGGCAGTGTTGCTCTGGTATGATTCGCCTTCGTCGCACTGCTCAGAGCTCACAGGGGATCTCGCGCCCTAATCCAGCCGCTTCGACATCCCCTCCTCACCTCTGATATTAAGTGGGCTGGCTGAGAAGGTACCAGTCTGGAATTTACCACACTCGGTCGATCACATTCTAGGCCATTGTGACTCGGCTATTTGGCTCTATGGCACGATGTGACAGCCTCGTATAGGTACTGTGTATGCATTGAAGTCAGCTCAGCCAGCTTCAGCTGAGTAGCCACCTGGTATCTTCCTTCCAGTGAGAGCTTTTCATGCGGTGCATTCAGTCGCTCATCCCGCGTACAATGCGCTTCATTAGCCAGCCACTGCACTGTGGACAGCTGAAAACTTGCAGCTGGAGCAAGTGCGAGTCAGGAAGCCCTTTTTCATCAAACTCCAGGATTTGCGGATTGCCAATCTACCACAAGTTCAAGAAGACTTAAAAGAGTTCAACAAATCCCGCCCAGGACGCTCATTTCTCTGAAGGTCAACTTCTACATACCTCACAACACTAACTTGAACTTTGCCCTAATTACGGTGCCTCCGAGGAATTTCGTACAGGACAGATCGAATCTGTCACTCTGCAGACATGGCTTCTACCACGGGAACTAATGAGCCGTACATATGCAAGACTCAGGATGGATTCATGCCGACTTTTGGTCATCTACCATTGTCAGCTACCACTGGCGGGTCCTCCCAGCCTCCTGGTACTCATCCCATCATGGTTGGCCTTGTGGACATGATCCCACGTTGGGATACTCGCACGACCACGCCTTGTGCCCTTCAATATTATATTCAGACGTCAACTTTCGACAACAAGGATAATGCGGATCTCGCCACAAAGCTTCTCCAGCGGGCCGGAAAGCTCTGGAACAGCTGCGGCTGCGGCGTGACCTTCACAGCCACCACTGATCCGAAAAAGGCCCATTTTGACGTGGTATACAACAAGAATGGCAACGACGGCGCCACCGCCATGGCGTTCTTTCCCAACAACATTGACAAGGTCTACATCTATCCGGAAGCTTTCAATGACCCGAGTACCAAGAGTCAACTCTTGAACACTTTCACCCACGAGCTGGGCCATGTGCTCGGTCTGAGACACGAACACGCCGCCGCAGAGGGTGGTGCCGTGCAGATCGGAGAAATGAATCCGAATTCCATCATGGGTTACAACCGGGAAACACGTTCGCTGCAACAGAGTGATCGTAGCGGGCTTCTAAAGTTCTATGGATACAACAACGGGGACAAGATCGACAAGGTTCCGGTGACCGACTTCGTGCCAGTATTCCTAAAGAGGGCCTGAGAAAGCCTCAATCCGGATCGAACGTACGACTGAAGCTGAGATATATAGGCGTCGAAGTGGTATCGTTGACAAACTAGGTGTTCAATGCAACTGGTGTCAAGATTGATCAAAGCAGTGGCACTGGCAACAACAACGACTGGGGCGGAAATGGTAACGGGAAAGGTGCTAGGACAGGCAACTGGACGCTCTTTTACGGTGCTGAGATACATATCATAACCATGAAGTCGAATTCGATCTTCAAAGAAAATGAACCATATCTTCTTGTCAGCCCCTTTTCGTCACTCGTACTAACCTGTGATGCTGACCGCGTCACGTCTCCTCCATATACCTCCCAAACCCTTCCGCCCCCTTCACGACCTCCACCTCATCAGGCAACACTGCAACCACCACCTCCGCACTCCCATCCGGCAACCTCGGGAACACCACATTGAACGCCTCGTCGGGATATCTATATCTGACCATCCCTCCACTTCCACCAAACGCACTCCCCCAATCATACCCGTACACCTCTGGACCACCCGTCCAGTCCGTGCCCATCGGAAAGCCCGTCGTCTCCGCCGTGCTCAGAAACGCCCACGGTATCCACCGTTGATTCGTCATCGCCATAAGACTCTTGACCTTCTCCGGTGCGACTGTGACTGCGTTGATCGCTGTGCGCAGCGCCCTGGCACCCTCAACCAAGCCCGCGGGACCCAGGAGAGTACCTAGCTCGAGTGGCCCGGCCGTGAGCTGATACACCGCGTTGCCGACGTACGAGGCCGGCAGGCCCACCAGGTGTCTCCGCGCATCGGAAGGCATGAACAGGCTTGTCTTGGTGCTCATGGGGACTGCTCTGGCATCCTCAGAACGACGGGACTTGATGAGCAGTACAGTGCGCCACATCAGCGCGGCGAGGGCGTCGTGCGTGGATATGGGTATCGACGGGACGCCTGGCTCGCGGCTGCTGCTTGCGTCGGATTTGAGTCGTGCCAGGCCAGCCGGGGAGATCCGTATGAGGACAGGGACTTCTGGTGCTGTCGCCACGAAGGCATGGTTCGGTGCTGCAGGTTCTGGGTTCCAGGAGTATCCTGGGTGGTCGTTGATATTGAATGGTATATCGCTCGCTATAGTGCGCATGAAACTTCGGTCATCCCTGTAGGCAGATTGTCTAGTGCCTCGGTCTCAGCTGTGGACTGTGGTAGTGAGTCATGCTCCTGTGCACGGCGTGTTTCTTCGGCAAGAACGCGCATCAGCTCGTTCGTGCCAGAACCGTCGGCCACGGAGTGCGAATGGGCAATCGTGATTATCGTGCCGCCCTCGATTGAGCTGAATTGTATCTTGCATGCACTGAATGGCTTGTCGTTGCCAATATCCGCTGGAACGGGTACAAGGAGGCTGTATGGCAGTAATGATGGTTGGAAATTGGATTTCTCAAGCTCTTGAAATGATGGCATTGCTTCTCGTAGGTCTCTGACGACCAGCTCCAGACCTGGTCCAGGAACGATAGTCCGCCAGTCATCCTTCCCATCTATTGCCTCATTCTCGGGAAGAGACACAATATCGCCTGTCAGAATGGGACAACGGTTGACCAGACATCGCAGGCCTGTCTTTAGGGCTGCAAGTTGCGCATACCGTTGCTGAACGGATGAGCAGCGGAAGGAAAGTAGGCGGCGGCTATAGTGAACAGGGTGTTGTGCATCCAGTGCAGGAAGATCAACATGAAAAGATGGACCCGAGAAGCAGACGGTGGTATCGAACGCTGGATCAGCCATCTCAACGACTGTGGATGAATTACTTCAATAGCGGAAAGTAAAGGAGGCGTTTTCGGAAGGGGACAATAGGAAAAATAATCCCCACTTCTCATTATTCACATTCTATCATACAGCATCAGAGAGACGCTCTCGAATCAGTGCTGGAGAAGTTGCATCATCAAGTAAATGGACAGTCTCGCTGGTGCTGCGCAGCCATGTCTGTCTCTCTCCGATGCGGTTCTTGTTGCAAGCCATTCTGAACAGTAGGTACAATCCGATACAATCTTCACTGGTTCAACCCACGCTGTCCGCCGGTGGCTACCTCCAGAATACGATCCTGCATGCCCTCGATCTGTCTGACTTCAATACCAGCGTCCTCGAGTCTCTTGCGACCATCGGCCGAAGGCAGGAACGCTCCAGGCTCTGATATCCCCATGTAGACAAGCTTGATCTGGTTTCTGAGTTCCAATAACCGATCAACGCAGCTCTTATATCCACTGAGTCGCTCATTGCATGGCTCCATGGTGGTGTATAAAACAGTGTTTGGTGGTAAGATCTGTCCAACTTTGGTTTCTTCGATGTCTTGGTTTTCGGCCGCTTTGATGAGGCAGCAATGTTCGGCATGAAGGTTGTCTGGGTCACCAGGTAGGTCAGGCAAGAGCTCGGAGGAGTGACCACTGGAGATGATTCTCCCAGTATCGCCGTCGACGAGCACTGCTCCAACACAGAACTTGGTTGGTGCCTGAGGTGAGAGGCGTGCCTGGTCGAGAGCATATTCCATGAAGGCTCTGTGATCGCCAGGGCCAATTGTAGGATGAGGAGGCATAGGGGTCATCGTCGAGGTCTCTGACATGCGTGTAGTTTGTTGGCTAGTGAATGACAACAGTATCCGAATGGTTGATGAGGAGGTAAGACGATTGGTGCTGTTAGGATATGGAGGAAGTGTTGAGAAATGAAGGGAAGAAGTGAAGGGCAGAGAAGAGACGAGGAAGAAAACAAAACCGGAGTCACAACGACTATATAACGGCAATCGCTTCAATGACCACGGAAGGAACAAAACGTGGGCAATCGCGGTCAACTCTTGCTTCCATAGCAGCTTTGACAGAGGATAAGTAGCTCGAAGACTGAGAGTGACCATTATTGAAACATGGGAAACAACGCTCTCATTAGCTATATAATACACCGCAATCGCTGCATTCTGTGCACACAAAGTCAACGCCAGGATCTAATTCGTAACCCATGCAGCGCAGAACTCGTGCAGACATAAAACCGTACTCCTCAGGGTATCTCACCCCAACGCGAAACTGCGTAAGGTCGTAATCATCACTTTTCAAGAGCAACTGCCCTGTTTAGAAGTCCCATTCGACGAGCATGCCATCAGCACCTCTCAGCTCATCCCGATTCTCCCCTTCATCATCGTCGCCATTCTTTTTCTTCTTGTTCTCCTTCTCCTTGCGAACCACAACTGTCGGGGGCGGTTTGTCCCGTTGGACTTTGCGAAGGAGGCTCGGGATATGCTGTCGGCGTGACAAGCCAACACGGTAAATTATCTTCTTCCCACTTGAGAGCGCTGTTGGCTTGATTGGAGAGTGCGTCGTAGGACCGTTGTCGGCAGGATTCTTCGAGGGCGTGGCCAATTCGGAAGCGGCAGGTGGATTGTCCTTTTCCCTTTCCGGAAACCTGATATGTGCTCCAGATTCAGGAGAAGACAAAGGCGACACTGTTGGCGCCTTGACCTCCTTATCCTCGGATTTTTCTTGAATGTTGTTTGATACATTCGTAGATTTCTCAGCCAGGACTGGCCGGCTTGTCTCGGTATCATCGTCTTGTTCCTCGACAACTTTTGACTCTGAGACTGGTTGGACTTTCTTCGGCTTTCGGCCTCGCTTCTTAGGAGCGGCCGCAGTATCCTTAGCTTCTGCTGGGATCTCAACAGTCACCTTCGGTTCGTCTTCTTTCGACATTACCTCCTCCTGTGTCTTGTTAACTGTGGCTTTGTCGTCCTCCCTTGCTTCAGTCTCCTTCTTGAGCACTTTGAGATCTGGGGGCAAGTCCAACTTGACAGGAGCGGGCTTCGTGTCCATCCACATCACATCTTCTTCCCCCTCGCTCAACATAGGATCTCCCCTTTTAAGTAAGGCTGCCGCTGATGTTTTCGCTCGCTTCACCTTGCTTTTGCGACCTTTCTTTGCGCTCAGCTTCGCAGTTCCACCCGAAGGTGTCTCAGCTTTCGTATCCTCAAACTCCACCACCTTGTCCTTCGCTGGAGTCTGCTGCAATATGTCTTGTAAAAGGGGTTCTTCTTCATCAGCATGCCTTTTGGACCGGGATCGGCTTGGACGGGGTTTATATTGGTCCTTTGGTAGACCAATCAGTGCTTCGTCACTAAGGTTCAATTCATGCTGTTTCATGGGTGACTCTTGAGCAGCTGTCATTGCCTGTTCTGCTGCATCTCCAACTTGTTTTGCTTTCCCTCTCTTTCGCTTTTGTATCAAGGTATTTGTGGTCGATGCTTGAGAAGCTTGAGAGTAAACCGAGTCCACGGTGCCCTGTCGAGATCGGTTCGTCGGTGGCAGATCCGGTAGCACGAATTCTTCTACATCGTCCATAGCTCCTGGGGCCGGAGATTTAGAGGCGAGTCGAGGATTCTTCGGCTTCCGTCCGCGCTTCTTCGGGGGAGGCTTTTCCATGACCGCCTCAGTTGTGTCGATAGGCGCTGTGATTTCAGCACCCACGAATGCAACTGCTTCCACATGGACAGCCTCATCCTCGGGTATGTCAGCCATAGCTCCGTCGTTCTGCATGATATTAGAAGGGTTGACCGACAGTGGCCGACAGGGTGGAGATTGAGACAGAGCTGAGAGAGCCTGATCGGGCAGATTCTCGTCCATACGCTCAAATACAAGATTGCTTGTGTCCAGGGCCATCTGTTGCTCATGATTCGGATCTGAAGTACTGTACGGGTCGCTTTCTTCCGGATGATGTAGTTCGTGGCTTGATATCTGACTCAAAGAACCAAAAGGATTTGCATTGACATCAAGCCCTTGACCTGCGTTTCGATAATCCAAATTGATGGACTCGTATCGGCCCATTGATGCCGAAGAAGTTGAAAGGCGGTGGGTGGAACCCGTCAAAGACTGTCCTAATAGACTAATGGCTGCGTTCGGATGACCAGAGCCAAGGGAGAGATCAACGTTTATACCAGAAGTTTTCTCGCCAGATCCGTTGGAAGATTGATGTCCGGTACTCGCGCCAGGCCTAGGTCCTCCCTCTTTGTCTAGTGGAGCAAACAAATCGACGTCCTGTAAAGTGCCTCGAGACTTGGAAGGGTGCGCGTAGGTTTTCGTTCTCTTTGCCGCCGACGGTTTGGTCGTATCGTTGGAGGATAGGTCCGTAGAGCCATCTTGGTAAGCGCTATGCGCTCTCTTCTTCCCTTGCGCGGCAGAGGAGCTCTCGTTGTCACGGATTACTGTGCTCCTAAGACCTCCGGCCATTTGAAGTTCGGAGCTGCCGCTCGGTAGACCTGCTAACAGCTCACTTGCGGTCGGGGCACCATCAGCATGCTGTGGCGAGAGTGAAGAAAGTCTTTGCGTAGGGTCTAGAAACTGGTCTGAGATTTGACTCGGATCCGCATTGGCAGCCTGGTCGGCCACATTGTCATTTGGCACCGTCTTTTTGATGGGCGAATTAAAGTCGGACTCAGCGTCTGAATCCGCGATTTCGGCAGGCATCAGTTCAACAGCCTTATTGAGACAGTTTGGCAAGTCATGACATAATTGTTTTCGACAGGTGTGAATGATGGTGTCTGAATGCGAAAGCAACGCGTGGTAGAAGTTCGCGCCATCGCGCCAAGTCACGTGATAGGAATCGCCTGTCCACGTGCACCTTCCTACAACGCGGCCTTGGCAGGTCAATCTCAAGGCTCCAGGTTCGGCTCTTCTGCCACCACTGACTCTTTTTCTGGGCCCAGAATCTTGAAGGCTCTTCGGCAGGTCTAACATGATGCCTCTGAACTTGGCTATCTTCACCTTGCACGAGATAATTAATGAGGTGACCATGCAATCTCCTAACACCTTGAATCACCAACTACCTCATAGAATACCATTGGTCCCAGTGGCTAAGCCAGCACTGATCCGAGGCTGCAAACACGCATTCAGCTTATTTCTTGCCCAAGTCCGCCTTGTGGCCGGTTTACGCAGTTAATGGCCCCAAATAGGGGTTTCGAAGGCTGGCCGAAGCAAAGATGGCAATGCCTCCAAAGACATGTCAGGCGTATGCCCAGGTGAGTATAACAAGGGGTCAAACTCTTTCTGCCAGGTCTGAAGTAGTCACATATATCTTTTCTCCATCATCTTGAGCGAATCAGAAACATCGTTGCGCATGATATGTCACCACATTCCGAGCCCGACAGCTCGAGCAAGGCATCATAAATAGCTGCAACGTTCTCGGGACAAATCACCAGTAAGACCACCTTTCACCGAGTCTCTCCTAATAAGGCTGAGTACTACAGGCACTTGCCGCTCACCAACCGGAGTACACCGGAACCCTGAGTGGAAGTTTAGAAACGACGTCCACGCAGTGATAGATAATTGCCGTGAAATACCCTTGGATCATCACAAATACCTTGACCTGGATCTTTCGAGTTAGTGTTCGGCCAATGGACCGGCAGAGACGATCATGAACAACCCCGGCATTCCGGAAATCGACATTGTGGTTGGCAATGCAGGTCTCGTGTGGATTTAGAATCACTGACAAACCGTGGACAACATCGACATGCGATTGACGGCCGAGGGTCAGAACGCCCTCCCAGAAAACGAGCGCGCCAATGTTATCATGCGAGCTTATTGCATAGGGACAGATGGCACCTACAACCCGAGGATGGCAGACGAAGAGTCAAACCCAGCCAAGATGCTGTTCTCGCTTCCACTTACCGATGAATTACCTATTCGAGCAATACGATACCAGTCGTCTTCTTTGCACCAGGATATCCCAGACAGGGTTGTGGAGACAGACAGTAGATGAGATCCTTTGGGCACTGACCGAAGGGCACCGGGCAGTTGAAGCCGGGTTCAAGACTCTGGAAGAGGGTGACACGACGTCGTCTGTAGCAAGGATCCTAATCTGCCAACACCGAGCCCTGACGGTGACAATCTATGCCTGGTCGATTGTCAAATGGCAACAGCAGTCGCATGGAGACGGACTGGCGAAAATCTGGAAAAGTTTTGGAATTTGAGCGAGACTGTGGTGGGCCAGACATTATTTTGTGTAACAGTTGGGCATCGCAGATGATCTCGAACGAGCGCAGATGCAACATTGTCAGTCCATCGGTGCCATCAGTGCGGCTGTTGAAGGCCAGATTTTGTCGTACAATAACACTGCAGGCATAATGATGTTTGCCACCTCATGATCTTGTGTTTCATGTCTTACCTCCCGTCGAACCCTTGTCGTTCCGGGAATTCCTGGTGCCTTTTGGCTCTGGATGATCAGGTCCGCACCGAATTGCGTCTAGGATGCAAGTGCCACAGCGCCGGGCCGGCGACGTGGCTCGAGGATGGTGGACGACAGTGTATACGGCCTGAAACTCCCGCATCCCGGTAGTTGTTCTAAGGTATGCAGCAGAGACAACGTGCGAGAATCGCGTGTAGGGATTGGTCCACCATAGAGGAGAGCTGGCGTGCAACTGCCTGCAGACCCTAGATGCGAGGTCTGCGCTTGTCCCGGAACATTTTTTGCGAAATAACGGTGTAAGGATACGCACAGAGTCTCCAGATTTGGAGGCAATACGGTTGTCGATCGATAGTTGATGCGCTGGAGGACATTGTTGACAGAAAAGGCTGAGTGTATGGACAGTCGTCGAGTGCAGTTGTTGGAGTCCTCAGTCGGGATTTCTTGCCTTATGTCATTGTCGCACAAGACAAAGGTGGAGGACCTTGAATCTTTTCGCCTCCCGCTTCACCTGCACTCTGCACTACGTATCTCGCTTCGAACAGAGCATCCTGCAGTGGACGTC
The DNA here is from genome assembly GCA_035928285.1 of Vermiconidia calcicola. NCBI lineage: Eukaryota > Fungi > Ascomycota > Dothideomycetes > Mycosphaerellales > Extremaceae > Vermiconidia > Vermiconidia calcicola. The sequence goes on from JAXLQG010000005.1 coordinate 1,472,717, forward strand.
CAACAGCAATTGTCCCCATGTGCATGTCATCGCCTAGGGAGAACCAGAATATTCAACTGCGTCTGTCCGCCCTACTCGACCACCACTGATCCGTGCGCACGACCGTCGATCAACCATTCAAAACACTTTCCTCACCGAATAATCCTCCACCGCGATACTGAGCCTCTCGCTCCTCCACGTGCCTCAAATCCTCCGCTCACGGTCTCCCTTCACCATCCAGACCGCCTCTCCAGGGCTTGTACCTCGTCTTGAGTCTTCTCTGTAACACGTTGCTTCTTCCAGGGTTGCCTGACGTGGTTGCCCTATCGCTTGTTCCTTCCACCCCCCCGAATCGACATCTCCCAGCGAATCGTCGTTACACGCACGGAATACCCTTGCCTCTCAACGGCTCGCCAAATGTCCTCCCCATGTCAAATAGCACTCCCGCCGGAAGACCGTCCGCGCAAGCCTCGACGGTAAATGGAGACGCTCTCCGCCATGACTCCGTTTCCTCTTTAACCACCTCAAGTCCCTCGTCGAGCTCAAAACCTATAGCCATATCACGGGGGACGAAGGGGAAAAACGCGTACCATGGCAGGAGCCCGCCGTACAAAATCTCCCGGGCAGTCACTTTTGGCGAACACACACCTCCATTATCAGAAAGAGATAGTATATTTGCCGACCATTATGTCTCACCACGGAGCGATCCTTCCTCTCCAGCAGAAAGATTGACACACTCTTCTTCGCCGAGTACACCGCGGAAGGTGCCCCTTGCCATGTCGACCATGGTTGCTCGAGCCGTCTCCCCTCCAGAAACCTCCAAAACCGTTCGACCCCAATCCTCCAGAACCGTCGAATGGCTGAAAAGGCCAGACTCCTCTATGGACAAAGATCTCCCATCTCCATCCTCCCGACATTCGTCGGGCACTATACAGGGCCTCAGAAGAATACCCTCAGATGGCCAAGTGTGGACTAAGAAGTTCCATGTCACCGTCGATTCCATGGAGGGACGGGGTGGCAGGAGTCAAGATACCAAGCACAATAGGCAGGAGCAATATGGTGCTCCCAACGAAGGCGTCTCTCACGGGTCTGTGGACAGAGGCGATTCTATGAGAGCTGCCATGAAAGAGGGCTCACGGACCGAACGTAGCGTGAGCCGTGGACGACATGTGGACAAGAGTATTGAGGCTACCGTCAAGAACCCTGAGTCGAGTGGGACAGCTCGCAGCAGAAAGGCAAGCCATATGATGGGCATATTTGATCCTCGCTCTGATATTGAAAGACCATCATCCGCTATTGGCGAGCTTAGTCGTCAGATTGCTGAGAGCAGAGAAACTTCAAAGTCTTCTTCTCGGCCTGGCACCCCTGCCACTCAAGATGCTGTAGTAGGACGGAATGCGCTCAGAGACTCGAGAGATTATTTCGATACTGCTGTTCCAGAATCACGAGCGACGAATGGTCAGGCTGGAGCTTTGGAAGCAGTGTCTCCACTCAAGCACGAGCATGATCCATACTTCCGCCAACAAGACCTGGACGAGAAACCACATGTGCCCTCGAACTTGCTTGAAGAGATCAGAGGAGCATATCGTAGAAAGAAGACAGACGAGAACGTCAAAGGTGCTGCGACCGAGACTCCCCTCGCAGGCAATTCACAGAAGCCTTCGGGACCACGCGAGGATGAAGAGGAGCATATCTCTGCAGCTGTGTACTACCCTCATCCAGGTCCTTCGCCTGAGGACATTGAACGCTTCACGTCCCCAGATGAAGTTGTGGTGGAAAAGAAGGTCCAACCGAGAAAACACACCGTCGACACAATCCTGTCTACCAACAAACCAGTCGAAGCTCCGGGAGCCACTGAGCACATTGATATCTCGGTGGTGTCCAAGAATGATAAGAAGATCTTTCATGGAAACTATCGGCCTGTAGATGAAACACAGCCAGACCTGCCGTCTCCAGCACTCTCGCCAGTCGAAGAAGTGGCCGCCAGTGTGGTCATCAGCGCTTCAGAGTCAGAGCTCGAATCGGGCGATGAATACGGGTTGACGAGCCAGACAGACGACTTGTCCACCACGCCCACTCAGCAAAGCACGCTTTCAAGGAAGCCGAGTGAGGCGCGTGTACCTCACACAAGAGCAAAAGTCGTTCTTGAGCCATATAAACATCAAGTTGGAGGTCATTCGACGATATTTCGCTTTTCCCGTCGGGCTGTCTGCAAGCAGTTGAACAACAGGGAGAACGAGTTCTATGAAAGGATCGAGCACAGACACCCGGATATGCTCAAGTTTCTTCCCAGATATATTGGGGTTCTGAACGTAACGTTCTCGAAAGGACCTAAACAAGCGGCAAGCTCGGGAGCAAAAGTCAACGACAAGTCGGGAATCAATGGCTCTGACGCAAATGAGGTACAGTCAGCCGACCTGAATAAATCAGACTTACCAGTGGCAGGTTCGGAAGTCACCCAGCAGATCCCTCAACCCCGGATAGTGAGCCATTCCCAACAAATCGGCAGTATCCCCCAAGTTATCTTGGAACAGAACAAACACATCATCCCATCAGACTATTTCATGCTACCAGAACGACCGCGAAGTGCCGACCCAAATCATGGACGTCGCCGGAGCAAAGACTTCGACGTATCGAATGCACAGGTGCACGAAGAGTCGCAACATCCCAGGTCTCTTATCCGGCCGTCTATGCCGGAACACTCGAACAGCTGGGGCAATACGTCTGTCAATGAAGGCCTGAAGGACAAAATTCTCCGAGAAGTCTTTGGACCACCCCCAATTCAGTATTACAGCCACCGTCTGCATACACATAGCACAATGCCAAGGCTGAAAGGCGGCCATGGTAATCGTCGGAGAAGCAATCTTTCTGTAAATTCACTGCCTCAGAGGGAGCCGCAGGCAGCCGAAGAGTCGGGCCAACCACGACAGGAGCCATCCTCTAAGCCTGAAACTCCACAGGCGACTCCCATCAGCAAGATATCTTCTGTAATCGAACAAAGCACAGAAGGCTTGTATTCGTCGTCGGCGTCAGCGTATGAAGATTACAAGCTTGAACAAGTCAAGACGACGGGGAGTGACCTTTCAAATGCTCCAAGTGCGGAAAACAGAGCGCATGTGAAGAGGCGTCACTCTGGTATGGGTCTACGCCGGCGGCGAATGTCCGTCAATGACAAACAGAAACCCGATCTTGAATACTTCGAAGACGAGGCTTACTCCACAGACGTTGGCCCTGATGTTGGAGCCGACGTCTTCGCCATGGACCAGGATCAAAAAGCTGATGGTGCCGGCGATGTCCTTAAGCAGTTGCAAACTCCAAATGTTGCAAGCGAGAAGGCCACGACAGACGATGCGGAAAAGTGGACCAGTCGATCGAGCGGTCTATCACAAGTCAGAGAGCAGGATGAAGCAAGTTCTGTTCCTTCCAACCCAAAAGAGGCGCAATTTTCGACCTCTGGTGATCGAGTAGCGTATTTCATTCTATTGGAAGATCTTACCAGTGGTATGGGCCGCCCTTGCGTGCTGGATTTGAAAATGGGAACCAGGCAATTTGGGGTCGAAGCCACCAAAAAGAAAATGGAGTCTCAACGCCGCAAATGTAAGATGACAACATCTCAGCAGCTGGGTGTTAGGATATGCGGAATGCAGACTTTCAACTCCAAAACCCAGAAAGCGTCGTACGAGGACAAGTATTACGGTCGTGATCTTAAAGCTGGGCGCGAATTTCGAGAAGCTCTGACCAGATTTCTCTACGACGGTATCAGCTATTCCAGTGTGGCACGCCATATACCAACGATCCTAGACAAGCTCTCCAAGCTTGAAAGTATGGTCAGACGGCTACCTGGCTACCGATTCTATGCGAGTTCGCTGCTCATGCTCTACGATGCCGAACCGCACAAATCCCGTGAAGCCGAAGAAGCGGCAAGAAACGGCGTTGACATCGCCCAGCTGAAGAAAAAGGAGGGCAAGAAATGGCCACCACCGATCGACATCAAGATTGTTGATTTTGCCAATTGTGTAACCGGCGAAGACGAACTTCCACCCAATGCACAAGCACCACCAGCTCATCCGCGGGATATTGACCGTGGGTATTTGCGAGGCTTGAGGACGCTCAAAGCTTATTTTGAACGGATTTTGAGTGACATCAAGAATAACGACGTCAAAGAGACAAGCGGGCGAGAGGAGTTGACGACTGACACCAATGAATTTTCTAAGGAACTCTCCAACTCCGCACCCGAAATGGCAGACGAAGAAGGAGAAGTCAGTGTATAGTGGACTCCTCAGGTCGGATTAGAGTTGTCGGAGCAATCCAGGACAATTGTTACATCAATGAGAGCTTAGCGAGGAGTATGGGTTTGAGTTTCGGTACAACATGTTTCTCGAGGAAAAAGGATATCAATACGGCTTGTCCGGAATTCAGGACGTCTATTCTTGTTGCACAATTTCCATGGTTCGTGGGAATTCTAGAATGCGGCCGGCGGTTGGGAGCTACTTGGGCTGCTTGAGCTTACAATATCACTCACTTGGTTTCCGAAAACAATCCTAAGAAGCTCGAACCCTGTCTGGCACCCTGGTGGTCTAAGGGATTACTCCTTTTTAAGACGTGGTTGCCTTTTTTGTTTTGTGTTACTTTCACTTGCCGTTCACCTCACTCTTCACCTTCATCTTAGTTCTCTTCACTATGAGAACAATTCTCGGGCATTTCACCTTCACTGATCCTTCAGCTCCCAAGCGAAATTCTACATCAGCCCCATCATATCCTCAGGTCCTTCTCTACTCGGACTCTTCACATCATTCTCCCGGAACCCAGAACAATTCAAACTCATACAGCTTCGCCTGCGCCCACTTCCTCATCCCCGCCCAACTCATGAAGCTATCGGCACAACCACACCAAGATGGTAAAGCTCCTTGACCTACCAACCGAGGTGCTTGCGATGATAGTCGAGCTTCTGTTTGCAGAATCGACTGTGAGACGGAAATGGGAGTCATCTCACCCGAGATCGGTATTCAATCCCTTCGCCCTCTTCCGCACATGTTCGATGTTGCACAACGACAAGCTCTTGAGGCAGGTTGCATGGAGAAACACCACACTCGAAATCGCACCATACGCGATCAGTAAGCGCACCAGGAGAGCTCCGCCTTTCATGTCGTTGGAAGAGGCAGCAATGGTCAGAACGGTTGTGCTTGATTTCCCAATCGTTTTGAAAGAGGAATTGGACAATGTGGCCCACTTGTTCCCATCTTTGACGAAGTTTGTCCTTCTACCTGGTACAAACTACACCGTTTCCTTCAGTCAAATTGACTCGAAGATGGAAGCCGCCTTTCGAGCTTGCTTAGCAAGCAAGACTGGCATTCAAGTGTGTCCATTAGAGCTTACACACAATCATCTTTCACGATCTAAGCTTTTGACTGATACTATCCGCGACGTTTGGAGCTTTGATCACTTTTCTGAAAGAGGTTTTATTGCTGTGGTCGACTTCTTTCCTTGTTCATTAACAGCAGGACGGACTTGCGGCTGCCTTGGACTCATGCATCAACATCGAAGTAGGCTGCATCAAACCCTCCGGGCTAGATTTCACCTGAGCCTGGCCTTCCTTCACACCAGTCACGAAGATTTCTCACTGTGGCAGAGCAAAATGTCCACTTCCAGTGTCGGAATGCGCGTGAAACGGCACCGGGACTGTGGCTGGGTCTACTTCTCGAATATCCCGAGCTCGCCTCCGGAGATTAAAGAGCATGCGGCGCAGATGTATGGAGAGGAAAGCGGTGTTCAGGCTGTGCCGCAGAAGCAGATCGTCAAACCTCTCTATCGGTGGTAACTTGAGTGCAGCTCCGTTGATGATGAAAGCGCAAGCCAACACGCTCTCCGATTTGGAGGCGGAACACGCGCATCCTGGACTGTCGGGACTCAGTTTGGCCACTGGTTACGAGATATCCCAGAAGAGTCGTCAACACGGTGTTCACTATCGCAAAGCAGCGGTAATGGGACTATGCAAGGACGGAATTGGTGTTTGAGCTTGGGGCAGCGAGTTGTGAACATCCGGCGTAGCAGGACACAGAACGTAGGACTGGATCTTTCACGATCAGCGCGCAAGGGCGAGAAACATGCTTGCCGGGGAATCAACAAGCGATTGAGGAGGTTGAGAGCCGAGCAACAATGTGTGACTTAATCAAACAAGAGGCTCTATGAAATACCTTAAAGGTAGCACTATTCACCAATAGTATCGGACATTGACCATGAGCATGCCTGAGTGCCTGAGATACGGAGTAGAGGGCGTCGATCGTGGTCAGCCCACGCGGGATTCGATCTCATCGCCCGGTTTACCCCTGACACGTGACTCGGCGTTCCCCTCGGGCAATGTTTTTTTCGTCCTCACCGCCTTCGGCCTGCGATCGCTTCGTTTCAATCAACAAATCCCATCTTGCTAGCTCCCCGCCACCAGCAGCATCCATTGCTCCTCACACTCGTTACTAAAGATCCAACACTGGTATCGCCGACGCGAAGCTAAAATCATTCCAAATACGTCGTCAAGATGACCACCATCACGCGCGAAAATGTCACCACACTCTTTCCCGACGTCCACACCCGCCTGATCGGCGCCGACATGGCACCGACCGCCACACCAGACGCCACTTCGTCGAACTCGAACTCGAACTCCTCCGATGACCTGGCCGGCTACGACGAAGAACAAATCCGGCTGATGGACGAAGTATGCATCGTGCTGGACGAGAACGACATGCCCATTGGGTCTGCGTCGAAAAAGGCCTGCCACCTCATGACCAACATCAACCAGGGTTTATTGCATCGTGCGTTTTCCGCCTTCGTATTCGACCCGCAAACAAAAAAACTGTTGTTGCAGCAGCGCGCTTCAGAAAAGATCACGTTCCCGGACATGTGGACCAACACGTGCTGTTCACACCCGCTCGCGCATCCCTCGGAGACGGGCCACGGCGACCTGGTCAGCAACGTCGAGGGAGCCAAGCGCGCGGCGATCCGCAAATTGAACCACGAGCTGGGCATCCAGCCGTCGGAAGTGCCGATTGAGAAGTTTGATTTCTTGACAAGGATACACTACCTCGCGCCGTCGGATGGGAAATGGGGCGAGCACGAGATCGATTATATCCTGTTCATCGAGGCCGACGTCACGCTGGACATCAACAAGAACGAAGTCCAGGACACGAGGTGGGTCAGTCCCGAAGAGTTGAGGCAGATGTTCAAAGATGTCGAGTCGCGGAGTGGGAAGGACCAGGCACTCAAGTACACGCCGTGGTTCAGGCTGATCTGTGAGGGGATGCTGTTTGACTGGTGGGAGAAGATGGCCGAGGGCAAGCTGAGTGAAGTCGCCAATGAGTCGCGGATTAGGAGGATGTTGGAAGCGGCCACCGAGAAGAAATGAGCTGAGCGGAGCGGAGCAGCTTGTCTTGTGCGGTCGCAACGTGTGGCGGGTGCCGCTTGAACATGCGAGCGCATGAACGAGGGATGGGACACATGCATGGTAGCAACGGGCGTCTCAGGCGCAGAACAGCACAGCACACCGCAGGGACAGAAAGATATGCGTATACGATACCCAATTGCACAGTATTTCTTAGGGAGCGGACAAAACACCACATCCCACACTCGCAAGCAAGGTTCCCTTGATCGATACTCCTTTCAGTGTTCACACACTGCCAATTCTGCGTTTGACCTTTTCAACCGTCCACTTCAACCCCACGAGCCCCAATGCCCTCCACCATGAGCGCCTGCCTATCCTCCAGCCCTCCTTGATCGGCAACCTCTCCTCGACAAAGAATGCACGCAGATAGTCAGACCTCACTCTCGTCCCATCGCCAAACACCTTTAGGAGCAGAGCAATCTCGCCACATCCGAGTTCGTGCTCGAACGGGCCGTATTGCAATTCGGGGTTCTTCAGTCGCTGGGTCTCGATCCTCCGACGTCGTAGCGCGCAGAGATCGTCCATGCTGAACGTCTTTCCGCCGTCGGAGGACGCCGCACTGAGGATTTGTTCGATCAGATCGGCTTGGGGCGTGTGGTTGTCGCCCTGTAGCGTGTCGCGGCGGGAGAGGGAGATGTCGTGCTCTATGGCGCCGTGGAGGGAGAGTTGGTCTAGGTTGAGGACTCTGACTTTGCGGCCTTCAGGGTTTGTTTGCGTTCGGAGGTTGCAGGGCAAGAGCACGCCCAGACGGTGAGGGAGGATTTCCCAAGGGTTGGCGAGGATGGCGCGCAGTCTGGATAGGAAGGAGGCGAAAAAGCCGGGGGCAGGTGCAGATGGTGAAGAAGTAGGAGTGGGAGTCGGGTGTTCGAGGAAGACGGCGTTACTGAATAGCGCGCCGAGGAAGGGACTGAGGCCGACGAGGGACATGGCGGAGGAGAAGTCGGCGGCGGTGATGTTTCGTCCGTCGTGGAACAGGTAGTTGTGGTTTGCCAGCGCGTTGATCATGGGACATGGGCTGCGGAGGTCGGAGGGTGAAGATGGAGTGTAGGTTCCTGTTCCTTTGTCGAGAGGAGTGGTGTTTTCTTCTGCCGAAGATTTGTCTAAGAAAGTGCCTGTAGACGTAGACATTCTGGGCGGCGTAGGCTAAAGTGGTGGGTAGACCGAAGAATGCTTGAGGAGATGAGATATCAGGGGAGGATGTACGGAGTAGAGATGTAGTTGTTGCAATTTCGAGGGAATGCGCTGTTCAAGGACTCGTATAAAAGTGCGTTGTTCAACTCGTATATCGAAAGGGCCAGTAAGGTTTAGCAAGGTCAAGCAGTAGCCGCGATATAGCTACGGGACTGGATGGTAGAATAGAACAAACGTCCGAGTCAAACGGTGCAAGTACTATTCATGCTTCTTTAACGTCGCAATGTTGAGGTCTTGGATTCAGTCACTTGTCAGGTGCGAGGATGAAAGTGAACAAGTGAACACGTCCTCGTGGCCCCTGCAGGTGATGGCAAGTGAAGTCGAGATGTGCCACCTTCGTCGGCTGCATGATGCAGGCGCAGGGGCACACCCAGTGGCAGCAATGCATGTACAAGTCACTTTCTTCGCGTCTGTGTAACAAGATCTGTGTGACCGCTACAGAACACTTGATAGGTGTGGAGGGCGTGGAGGGCATGAAAACCCCATACTTGCGGGCGTGCGGTTGAAGCAGGTTTTGGCAGTAGGTTCAAGGTCATCGGGCTGGCCTGGGCTTTACAGGGGTGAATCACGATAGTCGACGTTTCACATGCCTTGCCCGCGTAGTTTACCACCATGAAGACATCTGAGTTCAAGCGAATAGGCGACACCCGAGAGATCGTTCTGTGAAGCCAATGGCTTAGGAACAGTTTCTATCATCTATTATGGTCTGTAGGTATGCCTTAGGACGAGTTTCCCACGATCAATGCAGCTTCCACCTTGCGGGTTTCACTTCAGTTTCAGATATTGTTGCATCATTGTTGAAGATGACATCATCCGTCACTGTACGGAGTAATAGTCGAGCCTTTCAATTGACTTGGTTACCTTATGCACGACGAGACGACTATCCGACTTGAAGACTGGAGAACTTGATGAAAACTTGTTCGGCTTGTCAGCAAATTCGATCACGTTCCGTCACCCTTCACATCCTTTGACACTCAGTCCATCTAAGCAGCGACCATGGCAGAAGTAGCTGCAGCACTTTATGCGGCAGAGACAGTCGTCGAAGGCGTTGCAGTCGGTGCACTGGCAGTGTCCAGGTCGACGGCGCCTTTACATCTGAACTTTCGCAAGATAACCCTCCCAACCAGGGAGGAGGGACTGGCAAGATCAGGACATACTCTGAATATTGTCAAAGGCAAAGCGTACATCATTGGTGGTCGTCAAGACGACAGCACTGTACTCGCTCTCACTCTACCAGTTGCCTCGTCCACAGATGGTGAAGGAGATCTGACGCCGCGGGACTTCGAGAGTGTCCACCCCGAATACCGGAACGAGAACCGTCCACTTGCGCCTCACGACGGCTCTGAAGAAACTAGTAGCTCGAGGTTCACCTTCAACAGAACGGGTCATACAACGACTGCAATTGGCGACAAGCTGTATGTCTGGGGAGGTAAAGGCACGACGTCTGATCAACCTCCAGAAGACGTACCTGCGCAATCGTCGGACCACTTTGTGGTTTTCGATGTCTTGACCAACACTTATAGCATCCTGACGGCGGACACATCCAAGTGTCGTGAAGGTCTTCCCCCATCAAGAGCAAATCATACAGCAACATCCACGCCACATCCACAGCCTGGCTCACTTCCAGATGGCCCGACAATTGACGCCCACGGCACGATCTTCATCCACGGCGGCAGCTCTGATTCTCCAGGCGGTCCCTCTCCGGCTACAGATCTGCGAGACACATGGGCATTTGACATTGGAGCACGGGTATGGACTCGACTACCGGACATACCTGACCCAGGACCATCCGAGATAGCCAACGAGGGCAGGATCGCCTACGTCAACGGACGTCTATGGAGGCTCGGCGACGGCTTCGGACGCGCGATGTATCTAGAACTCGCGGAGCATGACTCTCATCCCCATCCGAACACAAACTTGCCTGGTGGTCCTAATACAAATGATGCATCAGTGCTGGGTGTCGGCTTGAAGGGCGATGGAAAGTGGCAAGTAATCAGTTTCGGCACAGAAGCGACAGACCCGGGTGGTCCTGGAGGCACTAGTAGCGCAAGCACCAATGCATCTCAACTCCCCATGCCCAGACTTTCCGCTGGTCTTGTGCCTATGACCACGGGTGCTGGACGACAATATCTGGTCTATTTCATGGGCCGGGAGATCAAGATCGGTGGGCTGAATGATTTCTGGTCCTTCCAGATACAGTCCGAAGAGGTTTCGGCTGCGAGCATCAAGGACAAAGTACGGGACATGGTGAGCAAAGCAAAGCCTTCCTGGGAGTCGGGCAAGCATACCTGGGCGAAATGTGAGCTGGCCAAAGAGGACTCCAAGACGGAGAAACAGGAACACCGGGACGACGGCGCAATAGGAAAGGAGTCTAGCGGTGGCTGGCCGGAAGGACTACATGATTTTGGCTGTGATGTCTGGAATGATCAAGGAGGACACGTATTTGTGATCTGGGGAGGTAGGAGAGATGAGGAAGTCGTGGACGAGGGATGGGTTGCGAGTGTGCAATGAGGCTTGCCATTGCTCTTTCGATCGAATAATGTCGTTGTTCCGGATCGTGAATGACTCCAGTCACTGGATCGAGATGAGGCGGACAAAGTCATCTGTTTTGCTGCACGGTGGGCCTTGACTGCAGCATTCCGTGGAAGGGGGTGAGAATCCGCAGCTGTGAATGGCACACGCCTGGTTCGGGGTGTGGGTGAGAATGCCCCCGGAGCATGACTGCGAGCCAACCTTAGGAGTGCTCATCATGCGCATACCGTCCACCCACCGTCTAAGGTAGGTTGTGGTGAGAAGCATTCTGAAAAAAGGGGCATGAAAATGCAGGTGCGAATCTAGACACCGTGAAAATGTACAATACTGCGTTGCGAAAAGTCATGGCACCGGTCAAACCAGGGAGGAAAAGTTCGAGACGACTGATAAAATGATTTTCTTTCAAGGGTGATAACTTTTTTCTGTTCATCAGCTTCCACGGCCGAGTCTCGCAGCTTGAGCTTCGGCGCCCAAGAACAACCCACATGCTGCGACAATGGCTGTCGCTACAACACCGAAGACAACCTGGGTTTTGACGCCGGATTGAACCAATGCACGTCTCCCGGCATACCCGGCCACGGTGCGCATGTAGTTGGCCATGCCACTGACGAGACAGGCTAGCGAGAGAACCCAGAAAATAATGCCCAGGGGATGCGAAAGCTTTTGTTCGAGCGGTGTAGGTTGATGCTTGAGATGGAAATTGACGAAGATGGCGATGGAGACCACGGCCATGTAGACGGCAAGGCGAAGCCACGACAGGAACGTCCTTTCATTCGCGCAGTGGTCGCGTGCGTCTGAGGAAGTGTTGGAGAACAATAACGGCGCCCAGAGCGGCTGGAGAAAGAAGAGCTTGAATGGGTTGGAAGGATGTGCCCTGAAAATGCTTAGTAGTGGTAAGACACAGGGTTTGATTCGTGTGTAGACTTACTCGTCTACATTGATTGTAGTGCTAAAGGGGTTATAAAGGATATGCCAGGCGTCCTCGAGGGAGCTGGGTGTTGTTGAGGTCGTGGGCATTTCGGCGTGATGACTGGTGTGACTGCTAGATATTCCTCGAAAGAGGGTAGAGTACCATCATGTACGGAGTGATCCGTCAGAGGAATGAATGAAGATGACCTGGACGTCGAACAATAATACCTAGAGTTAGGTCGTGGAATACTAGTATTGTATGGGATGGATAGATGAGATGACATGGGACCAAGGTGAAGATGAACTGCTTGAGTCATCGGACGTTGGAAGTAAGTGGTCGGCTGATGACAACCGAGGCCTCGCCTAGAAATGCCCCGGGCACGACAAGGCTGGCACTCAAGTACAGGTAGCCTAAAGTGCCTAAGTACCTTACCTGCCTTACCTCACCTACCTAAGGTACACTACCTGGATGAACACCACTCAACTCACCCCCATTACTGAAGTCAGAACATGTGAATTCCATCGGTGTGCCAGAGTCCATCATGTTCACACACTGTTGTCGATCTATCTTTTCCTGCTTCAGATGTATGGAGCCGGCAGGAGGGGTTCTCGAATTACTGCTGATTAGTCTGTGTACGCCAGTGATAACCGATGCCCGATGTGGTCAAACCAGCCGCCATCCACGCCATCGCATATGGCCGACACGCAGGGTCCCTCCCTAAGCTTTATCAGTCCAAAAGAGTTCGCCAACTTTCCTCTTCGCTGTTCAGTACCTGGTGCGGCCTTTGCAATGAGGGATTGTTGTCGCACTACATGTTTACACCAGTCGCCAATACTTCCATCTAACCCAGCTCGGCGACACTGAGCATGCGAGCTGCCTATCTTGAACAATAACGGAGTACCCCGATATTCGCAGCGTCGAGTTGTCCCACCATGACTCAGCCCAGGAACTCCCGCACTCTGGAAACAGTGACCAGCCTCAGAAGCCGGGCAAGTCGAGTGATGCAGAGTTCCTTACCTACTTCCTCTCCTATAGCGCAAGCATCGCTTGCCCGAGACATCGAAGAAGATACCGATTCCGAAGCTGCAGAGTCCGAGTCCGACTCTGAAAGCTCGACTCTTCGACCTTCTACGTCTGCTCCAGGAGGGTATTCGTTTGTGGGATCCTATCGTCGACCCAGCTTCGCCGGCGCAGGAAACAGAGCCACGGTCCTCCCACGACCATTCCCAGAGCATGAAAGACTATTCAGAACAGAGAGAGAAAGAGCTTTGGAGGAGGAAAGGAGCCTCCTACGAGATAACAACATCATCCCGCCCAAACACCCTCAAGCAGAAGATGGTGGCCGAAGGAAAAGCATATTCAGAATACCCGGCGGCGACCGCAAGGTCTCTCGCGATGAAGAAGCTACGCCCGCCTTAGACGGCGGACTAGGTGTCGCGTCTGAAGCTAGCCCTCTACTGGGCGATCCAAGCCTACCTTATGGCGGACAAGCCGATGCGAAGAACATCGAAGCGAAATGGGAAGAAGCCGTGGCTGCTGGTATGATCCATACAACCTGGCAACGCGAAGCCAAAGTCATTGCCAGCTATTCGGCTCCATTGATGGTGACTTTCCTCTTGCAATATTCCTTGACAGTGGCCAGTATATTTACAGTCGGCCATATCGGGACAGTTGAACTTGGTGCCGTCAGTCTCGCCTCAATGTCCGCAAACATCACAGGCTACGCACTCTATCAAGGTCTAGCAACTTCGCTCGACACACTTTGCGCCCAAGCATACGGCTCTGGCCGTAGGAAGTTGGTTGGTCTCCAAATGCAACGCATGGTGTTCTTCCTGTGGACAATCAGTATCCCCATCGCCATCGTCTGGCTATTCGCCGAGGAGATCTTGATGGTTATCGTCCCCGAACCTGAAGTCGCGAGGCTTGCTGGTCTGTACCTCAAAGTCGTGATTGCAGGTGCGCCAGGCTACGCGGCGTTTGAGGCAGGCAAGCGCTACACCCAAGCACAAGGTCTCTTTTCGGCCTCACTCTACGTCCTCCTCTTCTGTGCACCCTTCAACGCCTTTATGAACTGGCTGTTTGTCTGGCAACTCGAAATGGGGTTCGTGGGTGCACCACTGGCGGTCGCGATCACCGACAACCTCCTCCCAATCGGCCTCTTCATCTACGTCCGCTTCTTCTCCAAATCCGGCATGTCGTGCTGGAACGGCTTCACCAAGAAGGCCTTCCAAAACTGGGGTCCCATGGTCAAACTGGCTTTGCCCGGTGTTGTCATGATCGAAGCAGAAGTCCTGGCCTTTGAGATTTTGACTTTTGCCTCGTCTTATTTCGGCACGACCGTTCTTGCCGCTCAGTCTGTCCTCGCGACGCTTACCTCGATCACATTCCAAATCCCATTCCCCTTGTCCATTGCCGGCTCAACGCGCGTTGCAAATCTTATTGGCGCCACACTTGCCGATGCCGGCAAAGTCAGCATGAAAGTCACGTTTTCTGCGGCCGTCGTTGTCGGCGTGCTCAATGTCACTCTTCTGTCCACGCTGAAGGACTATATCCCCAGGCTATTCACCTCAGACCCAGAAGTCGTCCGCATCGTATCGGAAATCTTGCCGCTCTGCGCTGCGTTCCAGCTCTTCGACGCCCTGGCTGCAGCGTGCAATGGTATCTTGCGAGGTCTCGGGCGGCAGGAGTTTGGTGGGTACGTTCAGCTGTTCTGCTACTACGTTTTTGCCATGCCGATCAGCTTTGGTCTGGCATTTGGGAAGCACTGGGGTCTTTGGGGATTGTGGACTGGTGTAGCCCTAGCATTGGGTCTGGTGGCGCTGATAGAGTTTATATATCTGAGTCGCACGGACTGGCAGCGTAGTGTGGAAGAGGCGAGGGCGAGGAACCAAGAGGGCGGTGTCATGTGATGAATGTATCGCAGTCAATGAGATGTTGCGACCAAATTTGCTGATCTACATGGGCATGTGTACTTGTTTGGCACAAGATCGGTACGAATCATGTATGTTGTTACCAGGAAAATATACTGCACCTAGAAATTCCACCAAATCGTTGGTTTAGGCCTCAACCTCTTACCAGACACGCCTAAAGGCCCCTAACGGCCCATTAGTATAGGCGTGCACTTAGGTGTCTCGGGTGGCATCAGTGGCATCAGGTGGGATGCACCGTGCACGTGTCTAAAGATTATGTCAGCCAGACCAGACGCGACTTTGTCTTCCCTTTTTCTTGACGTGACGTGACAGCCAATTGAATGCCTCCGCAGTCAAAGGACAGTAAACTGTAAACGCCTCGACCGCAGCCATGAACAAACCCTCGGGGCATTCCTCGCAGGACTGACTCCAGGCTCTCCAGCCATCAACCACCTATCCTTCCGTCACAACTGCTCACTCTCCGCTCGTTGTCCAAGCTCTCGATCCCTTCTCTCCCGACCATGGATCTTTCCGGTCAAAATGACTACCCCGCCGACTCGGCCTACAGCCCGCAAGTCATCGACAACGACCACCAACAAGAAGATACGACCGCCGTCCAGAACGGTCAACACCCTCAACAGCAAGCCACGGCCACTCCCCCCTTAGATCATGACTCGAACCAGAGATATAATTCCCCAAGTCTATACGCACAACCGAATTCAAGGCCGGGCTCCGGCATGGGCGGGCATCAACAACAAACACAATACCAGGAAAACAGACAACAACCTCAACCAGCCAGCAAGAGCAGCGTAGTCATCAAAGTCGGCATGGTCGGGGACGCACAAATAGGCAAAACAAGTCTGATGGTGAAATACGTCGAGGGAAGCTGGGATGAAGACTATATCCAGACATTAGGTACGTCTCCTTGGCCTGCCCATCATCTCGCCAAAAGAAGACCTCATCTAACAATGGCCCCTTATATACAGGCGTCAACTTCATGGAGAAAACTATCTCAATACGCAACACCGAGATCACCTTCTCCATCTGGGATCTCGGAGGCCAGCGCGAGTTCGTCAACATGCTACCGCTAGTCTGCAACGACGCCGTTGCCATCCTCTTCATGTTCGACCTCACACGCAAATCCACCTTGAACAGTATCAAAGAATGGTACAGGCAGGGACGGGGCTTCAACAAGACGGCAATTCCGTTTTTAATTGGCACGAAATACGACCATTTTGTCAATTTCCCCAGAGAAGATCAAGAGGAGATAAGCAACCAGGTAAATAACCTTGCACCCCCTTCAGTACGTACCGTCAATCCCCGCAATGCTGACAACACCTGGTTAGGCCAGAAGATTCGCCAAAGCCATGCGTGCCAGCCTGATCTTCAGCAGCACAAGCCACAGCATCAACGTGCAGAAGATATTCAAAATCGTCCTGTCCAAGGCGTTTGATTTGAAATGCACGATCCCGGAAATCGAGAATGTCGGCGAACCTCTCCTGCTGTATCAGTCGGTCAATTGATGCTGTTGGGAAATCCCTCCACCCAGTCTTGTTGTTCTATGCCGGGGATTGCGTGCCGACATGACTTGACGACACAGTGCACGATAATTTTTCAATTTTTGGGGCAACAAGCCTGAAGGACCACCCATTAAGGCTGGGCAATAGTAGTTGTCCAGTCTCCCAGCGCCGCACACGTGCTAGATATGTGGTGGATTGTGCGATCAAAAGTATGGAAGAGTGATTGTAACGATTCGACACCGACACCGACACCGACACCGACATCCGACCCCCGACACCCGATACACGACACCCAAGATTCATGGTTCCCAGCACCAAACTACCAACATACGCCAGACCCCCACTTCGACATGCAGTCATCCATTCTATTTTCCATGGTCTTTTCTGTCGATTTCAGCCACGGAACGGCGCATTTGCGAGCGTGTGTTTGGTCGTTGTTACGATTTGGCGCACAGGTTGGAACTCAACTTGCATTGCACAGAGACGGGCTGGGATGATGGGAAAGGAACATATCCAAAAAAAAAGACTAGGACTAATGGCTCAGTAGTGTAAGGAACCTGGGAGGGAAAGATGCCGGGAAAAGCGAGGTCCTTCCCTTTGCGAGACACCTTTGATAGGAAAAGAATTCCAGGCGAACGTGCAGCTTGCAACGGCCCTGTCAGAGCCCACCGATCCTAGTTCTGGTTCGCAGTGTTGCTGGTGCAGCAGCCTGGAATTGCTGGGTAGAAACAAATGGCATCTGCTTTTAAGCAGGTACCCAGTGCGAGGACAACCGAACTCCACTGACGCACCTCTGAGCCAGAAACCCGGCATGCTTTACAAGGCAAGGACACATCTTAACGAGAGAATGAGAATGCGAAGGATCTGATCTATTTGATCCCTTGAGATCTGCTTCCAAGTGGCCTTTTCTTTCTTCTTTTTTGCTATCTTACTTGCGACGCTTTTTGGTCTTGTTTGTCGATGCCATCATTGAAACGGCCGTTCATCCTTGACTTTTGGAACCCAAGGTACACTACACTTCCTTACTTCATACACGCACGAAGCATGCCTAGCGCCCATGAATGCCCACGCTGATGATGTCTTATTTATCACACTCCCGTTTCTCCTTCAGGCACGTTGCCGTAATGAACATCCATCTGGAACGAGTCGTCGTCATCAGAACTTCCAGACCACGCGTTGGAACCAGTCGTTTCGACATCATCTTCCGACCACATGTACGCCCACTAAGCAGCTTCGGCAAGTACATTCCGAACGACCTGAGCGAACTCTTTCTTCACGTACTCGACGTATCCTTTCCAAGCGACCGAATCTCCACTGGCGTCGGTGCTCGCGGATGGGAACTTTCGGTCTAGTTCCATGGTCGTTCTGATGACCGCAGCGTTGGCTTCATTGACCTTTTCAATTTCTTGCTTGACGGCGTTCTCTTTGATCTTAGCACTGAGAACGACGCGGAATTTCTCGGCGAGAGCAGAGAGGCGGCGACGTGCTTCGTCGGGATCAATCACCGACAGCCGCGAGAGCATCAGATTGCACAGCGTACGAATGTCGGTGTCGTCGGGAATGCCATCCAGGATACGGTCGAAAATCTTGGCAATAGGGAGGTGTGGGATAGCGCCAGGAGAGTCAAGCAAGGCGTAGAGAGTGGCATATGCCGACTTGCGGAGGTCCAGACCTCCGTCTTCCTGGTGCGTGAACGGTCCGATCTTGACCGTCTTCACAAGCTCTTTCTTGATACAAGAAGCGTCAAGAATGGTAGGCAAAAGCTGACCGATATCAGGAATGACAAGTTCCGGCTTGTTGTGGATAGCTGCATTCAGGGTGGTGACGGCAAGGCGACGGTTGGCAATGTCCGAGTCGTTCAGCATGGTCTGCAGCATGGGCGTCATCATCTTGACGAGGAGATTGTTGTATGAATTGCTCGTCTCACCGAGAGTGAATCTGAAGGCGGAAATAACCGTGCCTCGAACAGCAGGATTGGCATCTTCCAGTGACTTCGCCAACTCCGGCACAAAGATACCTGGGTCAATGGTCGCAAGTCTACCAATACACTCGGCTCCAACAGCACTGTTATCTTCTGACTGTGAAACAGCAAATAACTTTTGCCAGAGCTCAGATGCGAAAGGAGCCAGCTCTCCTGGAGAGTTTTCGGAGTGCTCCAGTATCTCTTTGAGGGAATGAAGGTACAAATAATCCTGACCAGCATCTTGCTTCAGGCTTTGCAGGATGATCGGCAGGGATTGGCTGACATTGTTCGAGCTGGCGCTTCCGAGGGCAACGGCGGCAGCGAGGCGAACTTTCTCAGCTTCGGCCGACAGACATCTGATAAACGTCTGTACATCGACCGGAGACTGAGGACCCATTCTGAAGCCGACCTCGCCCAGGACGGTCAGTGCAAGGCAAATGGCTCGAATGTCCTCGGATATTTCCAATTCTTTGAGGAAATCAGATATCGTGACACCCAGGTTGTCTCCTCCGTAGACCAGTAGAGTTCCAATCGCCCTACCAAGCACCATTGTTTCACCAGCCGTACCTATTGCCAGAAGGCCTTTCATAAGTGGGGCGCCTACACCATGTTCGCCAATGACTTTCACCACTAGAAGATATGCTCGTAGAGGTGGCCCTTCGAGTCGGGCTTGTGTAATAGCACAAAGACCATGGACGGCTTCTTCGTTTACCAGAGCTCTTGCATTCGTTGGGATAACCTTCGATAGGATGACCAATGCCGGAGTAAGAAGGTGCAGATCGCTGGTTGAGACCAGAGGCATCAACAAGCTCTGAAGCTGCAATATTGTTTTCGTATCATATTGTGAAGATGTGACGGGGTTGAGGGCAAGATATTGCAGCGACTCCAAGCAGGAGACGCGAAGGGCTCGATCTGCTTTGCGAAGTTGGTTTGCCATCTCAAGTGAGACCTCTTGTAGCCAAGCAGTCCCGATGTTATCTTGAACACCTGCGGCCTCACCAATAAGACCGATGGCTCTTGCGCTGGCAAGTCTTGTGGTTTCGTTTCGTAATCTATCATCGAGGATACCGAGACTCTTGACACGTGCGTCACCAGACAGAAGATGCGTGGAAGATGTTCTTGCGATAAGGACACCAAAAACCTGTATGGCTCGGTGACGTACTTCAAGGTCAGTATTGTTGTCGGCCACTCGATTCTCAACGACCTCCCATAGCTTCTGAATATGCATAGCATGATCCTGGCTCGCGGTAGCCAGTCGAGGAGGTGTCAGAGCTTTGATAAATTGCTCAATGGTGGAAAGAGCTTCACTTGAGACTTTGTAGTTTCTCTCCCGAGCGATTGTCGTGACTGGTGGTATCAAGGCAATGACAAAGGGTATCAGTGCAGTGGTACCATTGGTCTCCACAATAGTGCTGATCAACGTCAAGGTTTCGATCTGCAGACTAGAGACGGTTGCTGATGTTCCTGATCCAGTCCCTCCTGAGCCTGCAGCACTAGATGGCTTCAAAGCATCGGCAATTGGATCTTCCAACTGCTGTAGGTGGTCGGATAAGATACCATTTCTTGACGAGGTAAGAGTCTTGAGCATGGTAATAGATGCCTGTTTCAGCGACATGCTAGCCTTTTTCCATAGCTTACAGAGCGCCCGGACAATCTTTGGCACGAGTGCCACCAGTTCTGCTTGGGAGCCGGTCGGAGGTGATGCAGGCATGATAGGTGGGCTAGATCGTGTGGCAACCAGGCCTTTGAGGTCTGGGTCTTTTCGGTCTGCTTCACTGTCCTGTCTTCTCCGCTTCCGTGTATTAGTCGGTGCGGCAGGGTTTTCGGACGAATCGACTCGAGTAAGTTCGTGAGTCAAAGAGGAACCGGTTTTGCGAATCAAAGCAGTAGTCGCAGCAATAACTTCCAGTCTTACACTGTCTTCTCTTTCGTTGAAGAGGCAAGAGATCAGGACTGGTGCGATGGTTTCGAAAAGGAGGTCTCTGTCTGCTGCCGACGCTCCCGAGATGATGGTGTACAAGACCTTTGCAGCACATCGTCGGACTTTCCAGCTCATGTCATCCACATCACTAAATGCATCGTCGTCGTCCAGCTCTGCATATTCGTCATCGTCGTCGTCCACAGGTTCCTCGGTGATGCCGTCATCTGAATTGTCGTCTTGCGTCCCTGCCATCTCGTCATCCTCGATTGCCGCCAAGTTGGGATCGTATTTGAGATATCTCAAGGCAGCATCGATAGCATCAGAAAGGTAGGAATGCATTTCGGTGGGGCAGAATCCTAGGAGCGATTCCAGCGAGATCAGTGCTGTCTCTCGTAATTCTTCGGTCTCTGTGTCCGCGTCCATGTCCTCGTCATCAACCGATGATGAGGACGACATCTCTTGCCGGCTCAATACCTGAAGTACATAGGCTACCACATCATTCAGGTAGGGGCCGAATCTGGAAGGGCTGGAACGCGCAAGGGTGCCAATGGTAGCAATAAGGAATCTCCGATGTTCCGTGGTGAGTTGTTGGTTGTCGAAGCTGTCCTTGAGCGCCGTGACAAAGGAGTTGACTTGCACATCGTTGAAATGTACGAGTAAAGCACCCACACCAGCCAAAGCTCTCTTCTTCACAACACCACCCGCTTGCGGACTCTCGATGATGTGCATGACAGTTTTTGCAAGTTCGACCAACTCCAATTCCTGCAGCATCGAACCATAGCACTTTACAATCTCGATCATGACATCAACCGCTTCGGCACTGTAGCCCTTGTCCTTCTGTTTTTCAAGCAGACCGGTCGGTAGTTGAGGAGGAGACTTTGATGACGGCAAGACGACATGTCCTACTAGTCTGGGTATCAGAACCTTGCTGATGGCCGCATATGAATCTTTTACTTCTTGAGCAGGAGGGCCGTTCGATTGAGGATGAGGCAACGCTGCAATGAGTGTTCGTAGGGCGGTGTTAGGGATTGATACGTCAATGTCGCTGTCGGTCAGATTGGTGAGTTTGTCGATCAGAGGAGCAATGATTTCGCCCGGTGTGCGGGCTGCCAATGGTCCGATGCTGAAAATGTTAGCAGATGGCTAGAATTAGAAGCTCCTGACCTACCATTTCAACGCCTGATTTTGCACCTCGCCGTTCTGATCCGTCAAGGTCTTGAGCAGAGCATCAATTATCCTCGCTGCAGTGTGACTCTCGTTGCGCATATACTCCGAGGAGGGGGACGAGAGGACGCTTGCCAAATCACTGAGCTGCATGAAACGAATGTCCGGGTCAGGGTCAGCGATCTTGTTGAGCATCGCCGTGATACTCGCGTGAACCGAACCACGATTGACTGCCATGTTGTCGAGAAAGATCACAACCAATGCCACACACGCGCCTCAAAGGTTCCCAGGTTGTATGACTTTGTCGAGCATTTGAATAATTTGACTGAAATGCGGGGACGAGGATGGCAGTTAAATGAATCCTAGGGCGGTGAAGCCATGTAGAAAACACGCTTGAACGCTGGTCAGGTTAGATCGGGTGGAGGACGTCTGTGTGATGGAGGGTATTTTGGAGAGAAGAAGGCCTGGTGTTGCGATATGAAATGGTGTCAAAAGTCCATCCAGAGTCATCTTTGGTGCAGGCTGTGAGGGACAGTACTAGTAGTAAGTGCGCAGTGTGCAGCGCGAAGCCATGACGCAGGTCACTCCACACTCTCATTCGGTGGTGGAAAGCTTCTTCCGGAGCTTCTCAGGTACTCGCACCCAAGTCGTACCTTACTTGATAACATCTCTACACCCACTCCAGTGGCTTTCTGCTTCCTTCAATTATATTTCCAATGGCCCCCCTACCACGGTCTGCAGCCCTCCGGGGCAGCATTCGTTCTTTTGCCGCCAAGCGAACAGCAACACGAGCTCGAACTACCCTGCGCAGCGCTGGTCGCCGGACCTATGCACAAGAACATGGCCATAGCACGAAGAAGAGCAGCGATCTTCCTTGGTCAGTTCATCGACAGACGAGCTCTCATGGGCGTTCCGCAATACTAATGTTGCATCATAGGCTAATCGGCTCTGCGGTTTTCACTGTTCCCGCTGCCGGGTGGCTGTGGCAGCAAGGTCCCAGTAAATCCGATCACGGTCACGGTCACGCGGAACACAAGGAGGACGCGGAAGAAGCTCCTGAAGAGGAATCCGCAGAAGATGAGCAGCCAAAGGACGAACCTGAAGAGTCCAAGGAGGATGACAAGGAGGAGGAAGGCAAAGATGACAATGCGGACAAGGAATCCGGGGGCACTGTGGAAAAGGAAGCGTACGTTCCTGCGAGACCTGCCGCGTCGTTGAGAGAGTGTAGGCTGATCATACTTCCAGTGATACCAAGGGATCTCCAGCTGGTAAGGAACGAGGTACCACGGAGAAAGCTGGCGAGAAACAGGTAAGTTTAGCTTGAGCGCGTTCCCATCAGAAGCATTTACTGACACGGTCACGCTAGGCTCAAGGAGATGTATCCGGCGCCAGCAACCCGTTCTTGTACGAAGGCGATGAATCGAAGAAAGCTGAAGGACCTGGTGCTAGCGCCCGTATTCACGGCACTGTTGATTCAGCAAGACCTATTGGCGGCCACAAGGATCCCGAAAAGTCCCAACCACATGCCGAGGAGAAGGATATGGACAAGGAGAAATCTGGCGAGAAATGAGGATGAAGACAGACGTGCGCGTGCTTTAAAGAGCTTCAACCTCCGAAAACAATTGCATGGCCCTACCTGGCTGCTGGCCTTGTTGTGTAGAAATGCATCCTCTTTTTGTCACACCACAAACTGCTCCACTAGCAACTTCTTTTCTCTCTATCACTGCCCTCCCGATCATCCCTCGCAAAATACTTCAATTCCTGTTGGACATGCGCATCATTCATCAAGCAAGATTGATAGCAGTATCTAGTAGCTTGATTACTGGAGATTGGATTTCTACACTATGATACGAGCATACGGAATACGAAGAAGCTCCACCAGCTTTGAGGCCCTCCAGCAGCTTCCCCTATTCGCTGCGCCAACGACTTTTTTCCACCAAACATGACGCGCCGTCTCCTCTTTTCAACATGCAAAATAATTATTCTATTAAAGCCGCCGCATGTGTCGAACCTCGCACCCGTGTTTCCCGGCTGACAGACTTTCCATCGATCGCGATTTCAACCTTTTGTGTCGTCCACTCGTCCCTGCCGACACTGCACCTTCAACTGTTGGCGACGTCATATTGATTCGAATGCCATCATGGCTCGCCCACGACGAACATCGAGCAATCTTGGGGGTGACCCTCGCGGAGACACCAGTGGCCCTGCGTGGGCTACAATGACCCCCAAACAACCCCTTCAGCCTTCCGTATGTCTGGAACCCCGTGGCGTCCCCGTTCTCCAGCTGACGATGCGCAGAACAGCGAGAAAGAACTAAAGCCTCATTCGAAGCGTCGGAAAGCCCGATCGGCATTTCGCAAATGGAAGAACCTTTCCTATCGCCATACGTGGCTGAACCCGCTCCTCCTCATGGTCGGCATCCTATGTGCCTACTTCGTCAATCCTGGGGAACAGAACCCCTTTTATAAAGCCATTTTCCTGTCATACCCTCTAGGGCCGGACTATCCAGGTGGACCGAACATGTACGGCAAGGGCTACGCAGATTGGGCCTTTGTAGGCTTCTATACGATCGTCCTGACCTTCACGAGAGAGTTTATCATGCAGAGAATCCTTCGGCCACTGTCGGTTTATTGCGGCATGAAGAAGAGGGGGAAGCAATCGCGATTTATGGAACAAGTCTACACGGCCCTCTACTTTGGCGTTTTTGGACCCTTTGGGCTCTATGTCATGGCGCAAGGGCCCCTGTGGTATTTCAATACCACGGCCATGTTTGAAGGGTTCCCGCACCGAAAGCACGAAGGAGTCTTCAAGGCTTACTATCTGCTGCAGGCCGCTTACTGGGCTCAGCAAGCCGTTGTTCTCATGCTGCAACAGGAAAAGCCTCGCAAGGATTTTCGAGAGTTGGTTCTGCATCATATCGTGACATTGTCGTTGATTGGGCTGAGCTATCGTTTCCATTTTGCGAAAATGGGTATTGCAGTCTACATTACCCATGACATTAGTGATTTTTTCCTCGCGGTGAGTTCGAGAACTTCGTTCGTGTATGAACACCTTGCTGAGTATGCCGCAGACATCCAAAACGTTCAATTATCTCGACTCCATCATTGTCGGACCATATTACTTCTTCTTCATGATTGTCTGGATTTACATGCGCCATTATATCAACTTGCGGATTCTGTGGGCGACATTGACCGAATTCCGGACCGTTGGACCTTACGAGTTGAACTGGGAGACTCAGCAGTACAAGTGTTGGATCAGCCAGGTTATCACGTTTTCCCTCCTTGCCTGTCTGCAGGCGGTTAATTTATTCTGGCTGTTCCTGATTTTGCGCATCGCCAAGAACTTTGTTCTCCAGCGACCGGTGGCGGACGAGAGGAGTGACGCCGAAGATGAGGAAGATGAGCTCGACCGCGTGGAAGACAGCAAAGATGTGAAGATGAACGGGACGAAGCCTGTCGTTCTCATTAACGGCGTGCCTCTGGAGGGCGAGTCGACAGCGCAACGAGTCAGGAAAAGGAAAGGGTGATTGGGAGCCCTCTTTCTTTCTGCTTCTTGGAACTTCTGTACCCGATAGTTATACAAGACTTTTTGGTTTCTCTGCATAGGTACAGAGCGATTTGCACTCTTAATGCTGCCTGTCTTGGCGATGCAGTACTTAGTTTCATCGTCGTCGAAGGACTTCCGAGACACACCGACTTTGTTTACCCTTGTCACAAGGTCAATACCAACCTATTGCCATGTTCCGCGTGGTTCACAAAGCGGTCCTCCGCACGGTCACAGCAGCCTTTTTCATACCTATGCACTTTGGCATTGCATCCCGGGGATTTCGGTGGAAGAGGAATTGAGCTCGAAGATTTCGGCACTCTTTTCGAGCTCCGCTTTCGGGGCACGAGCAAGAGCAGGAGCAGGAGCAGGAGCTCGACGTTACTGTAGTTGCTCCGGGGTCGCTGTCGAGGACTTTTGACGACCCAGCACTGTTCCTAGAACGCCCAACGGCAGAAATGGAGCATTTGTCGATCGGATAACGAGCATCCCGACATGCCAGGAAGCCCTGTGTTCCCCATTTGGACCAAAATCAATGACAGTAGCTGCGCATGTCTGAGCTGTCGATTTCCTGGATCTCCCTGTCGTCCACGCTTTCTTGGAGCCTTATCGGAAACTGGTAGGGAACCTTTGCTCACACTTGGGACTCGGCGCCCAGCGTCTGATCCAGGTTCCGGTGTCTTGATCGTCTCCTGCGTCGACCGCTTTTCGAGGATGTCCCAGTAGGTCACGACTCGGGCAGTCCGACTCCCTACCACTTTCGATTTGGTGGACTGGCGCAATCTCTTCTCACAATTCTGTAGGAATACTAATTCCGGACCGCGATCTCGCAACAGACTGCTCTCGGTCGACGCCCGCTCAGCGGCGTCAAAGGCTTTTTGCATTCTGTGCTGGCTTAGCTCGCTCACTTGCTAGGACTCACCTTCAAACAGGCGCCGCAGTGCCGTAAAGGCCCTCAGATGTCAGGGGTGTGGCCTGTATCTCGTCAGTGGAAAAAAATATGAGTCAGTGTAGGTGCGATCTGTGATGCGGTCTGATCAGTTTGCGGTGCCGAGAGTGGTAAGTACAGCACACAGTACGCGGTCCGGGTCGAAAGGAGGAGACCAACTTTACTCCAAGCCAGAGATGAGGTGATGTTGAAACAGCAGAGGGCCACAGCCTTACCGGAACGGAAAAATGTTCTGCCTTGGATGCGCCCTCCCACTCTCTCTGCGTGACGTGGCACAGGTTCAGTCACACCGTTTAGCCTGCAAGGCTGATAGGTGAGGTGTTGAGGCACAAACTCTCCAAGCTCACGCATTATAGTATCGTTCTTTGTTGATTGCTACAACAACAACAACAACAGCTTCGAAGCCAGCGATCAGACCTCAAGGACGACGTCATGGGCGATCCACTATCCGTTGCCGCTAGTGTGGCCGGCTTGCTCTCCGTCGCCTTACAAAGTACAGAATACCTTTACAAGTACTACACCGTGTGCCGAGATCAACATCGAGATCTTGTCAAAGTCGCAGATCAACTCGGCGGCTTGCGCGAATCCCTCCAGATTATCGACGACCATGTGCGCACCCGCACATGGCGGGTTACCGAGGAGTCGATCATACGAAGTATTGAAAGATCCATCACTCGCAGTGAAGACGCTATAAATGCGTTACAGGCCGAGGTTGGCAAATTCAAGAAAGAGCCTGCTGACGACTGGAGAAAGAAGGCGGTGGTGGTCGGGCGACGGGCGGCGTATCCATTTAAAAGAAGCACTTTAGAAGACCTCGGTGACGACGTTAGCGTTTTTCGCAACAACCTGTCGATCGCGCTCGACGCGCTTCAGCTGAAAGAGCATAAAAACACACAGAGCGATATTGAGGAGGTCAACGCTATCGTCAAGAACTTACGGGTGCGAAATGTCAGTGCCGATCTGCTGCAGTGGTTGAGGGCACCTGACGCGACCGTCAACTTCAATATCGCAGTCGCCAAGCGACACCCCAGCACTGGAAACTGGTTGGTCCAAGGTCCAGCTTACACCGCATGGCTGCAGCAGGACAACTCATTTCTCTGGCTGTATGGTTTCGCCGGCTGTGGAAAGTCCGTGCTATGCTCTACGGCGATCCAGCACGCCTTTCGACGTCGACAATCATCAGCCGAGGTTGCGGTCGCCTTCTTCTTCTTCGACTTCAGAGACGAGTCGAAACAGGATGCGTCCGCGGCGCTACGAGCATTGCTACTGCAACTCTGTACGCAGATTCCTGGTCTGCAAGCGGACTTGGCCCGCCTGAGAGATTCATACAATCATGGCACTCCACCGGTCCCGGTCTTACTTGAATATCTGCGACAAGCCGTTGTCCGATGCCGTCAGATCTACATTTTGCTCGACGCCCTAGATGAGAGCCCTGCAGACGTCTCGCGAGCCGAAGTTCTACGGGTGATCGACAGCATACGACAATGGCAGCTGCCAGGCTTGCACCTATTGGTCACAAGTCGAGATGTTCCAGACATTCGAGATCATCTGCAAATTTCTACCCTCAAGCAGGGTGTAGAGCATATCTCGTTAAAGAATGACAGCGTTCAGCAAGATATCTCGCGGTTCGTGGCATTTCAACTCGACCATGACCTTCAGCTTCAGCGTTGGGGTGTCCATCAGGAAAAGATAAAGAGCTATCTAATCCAGCATGCGGGTGGAGTGTCAGTAATATACTATCACCATTTCTCTTACGCTGAATGAGCGCTCACCAATGTGTAGGTTTCGTTGGGTCGAATGCCAACTTCGCCCACTACGGCTGTGTCCTCGGAGCGAGAGACGTCTTGACATATGTCTTCGCGCACTGCCAAAGTCCCTCGATGAGACATACGAACGAATCCTCTGCAGCATCGAATCACGAGAGGAGGCGCAACAGCTCCTATCGCTCCTCTGTTTTGCACCCCAGCCATTGTCAGTCGGCGAAGTCACCGAGGCTCTCGCCGTTGATATCGATGACCTCGAGTGTTATGACCCAATGAGGAGATTTACTGGCGGTGCAGATGATGTCCTTCGGATTTGTCCCGGTCTCATTGAGCTCAGCCTCCGTGCAGATGGTGTTCAGGAAATCCGGATTGAACATTTCTCGGTCCAGGAGTACCTACAATCTGATCGCATCCGAACCGGTCGAGCGGCCGACTTCGCTTTGTTAGGCCCACCGCAGCATGGGCGAATCAGCAAAGCTTGTCTGCTGTATCTCAAACACGATGAATTTCTGCAACAGAAATTGAGTCCAGATCTAGTGAGGCAGTATGCCTTCGCGAGATATGCTGCAGAGCATTGGTACTACCACTATCGCCAAGCTGACAGCCAGTTTGCCCGACAGTTGTCAGAGATGGCTGGCACTTTTTTGACAACGCGCTGTACGAAAGAGCGTTGGATCCGGCTACACAATCCGGAAGAGCCATGGTCCACTGACGTGAGATACCACGAGTTCGCCGAAAATAATCCTTCGGCAACATACTATGCTTCTTTGCTTGGCCTAGATGAAGTATTAATGTTTGTTGTATCTAAGTCAGCAGCAGATGTCAACGCACGAGGAGGCAAGTATGGCAATGCCCTACAGGCAGCATTGATATGTGGCCACGAGAGCGTGGTGCAGATACTACTGGACAAGGGTGCCCTCGATGCAGGAGGCGAGTATGGCAACGCCCTATATGCGGCATCGATGCTTGGCCATAAGAAGGTGGTGCAGATGCTGCTGGACAAGGGCGCCGATGTTGAGTTTGTTAGCGCACTAGGAGGTCACTCGAAGTATAGCAACGCCCTGAGCGCGGCATTAAAGTGCGGCCATGAGAAGGTGGTTCAGATACTACTGGACAAGGGTGCCGTCGATATTAACACACCAGGAGGCGAGTATACTAGCGCCCTATATACTGCATCAGCGCGCGGCTATAAGGAGGTAGTCCAGATACTGCTGGACAAGGGTGGCGTCGATATCAACATACCAAGAGGCGAGACTAGCGCTCTATATGCTGCATCAACGAACGGCCATGTAGAGATAGTGCAGATATTGCTGGACAAGTGTGCCGTCGATGTCAACGCACCAGGAGTTGAGTATGGCAACGCCCTATGTGCGGCATCAGCGCGCGGCCATGTGGACGTGGTGCGGATACTACTGGACACGGGTGTCATCGACGTCAACGCACTAGGAGGCGAGCACGGCAACGCCCTATGTACGGCATCGGGGCACGGCCATGTGGACGTGGTACAGATGCTGCTGGACAAGGGTGCCGATGTCAACGCACCAGGAGGCGAGTATGGCAACGCCCTATGTACGGCATCGGGGCACGGCCATGTGGACGTGGTACAGATGCTGCTGGACAAGGGTGCCGATGTC